>JAEHOE010000231.1:0-99281 GCA_016858145.1 Edaphochlamys debaryana | reverse complement strand
AGCAGTCCTGCCGCGTTTTGGCAGCCAGCTGGGTGAGTCCACTACACTCCCCTGTCTGCTCCACCATACTCCACACCCATCCACACCACCCCACCCCCTCATGGTCACGGGCCGGGATGCCTGCAAGCTGGCTCCTGCTGCCCTCCAGTCCCTGCCAGCATAGTAATCGTTTTCAGCAGAGCAGTCCTGCAGCGTTTTGGCAGCCAGCTGGGTGAGTCCACTACACTCCCCTGTCTGCTCCAACCATACTCCACACCCATCCACCAACCCCACCCCCCTCATGGTCACGGGCGGGATGCCTGCAAGCTGGCTCCTGCTGCCCTCCAGTCCCTGCCAGCAATAGTAATCGTTTTCAGCAGAGCAGTCCCTGCAGCGTTTTGGCAGCCAGCTGGGTGAGTCCACTACACTCCCCTGTCTGCTCCCCCATACTCCACACCCATTCCACCACCACCCCACCCCCCTCATGGTCACGGGCCGGATGCCTGCAAGCTGGCTCCTGCTGCCCTCCAGTCCCTGCCAGCATAGTAATCGTTTTCAGCAGAGCAGTCCTGCAGCGTTTTGGCAGCCAGCTGGGTGAGTCCACTACACTCCCCTGTCTGCTCCCACCATACTCCACACCCATCCACCACCACCCCCACCCCCCCCCTCATGGTCACGGGCCGGGATGCCTGCAAGCTGGCTCCTGCTGCCCTCCAGTCCCTGCCAGCATAGTAATCGTTTTCAGCAGAGCAGTCCTGCAGCGTTTTGGCAGCCAGCTGGTGAGTCCACTACACTCCCCTGTCTGCTCCCACCATACTCCACACCCATCCACCACCACCCCACCCCCCTCATGGTCACGGGCCGGGATGCCTGCAAGCTGGCTCCTGCTGCCCTCCAGTCCCCTGCCAGCATAGTAATCGTTTTCAGCAGAGCAGTCCTGCAGCGTTTTGGCAGCCAGCTGGGTGAGTCCACTACACTCCCCTGTCTGCTCCCACCATACTCCACACCCATCCACCACCACCCCACCCCCCTCATGGTCACGGGCCGGGATGCCTGCAAGCTGGCTCCTGCTGCCCTCCAGTCCCTGCCAGCATAGTAATCGTTTTCAGCAGAGCAGTCCTGCAGCGTTTTGGCAGCCAGCTGGGTGAGTCCACTACACTCCCCTGTCTGCTCCCACCATACTCCACACCCATCCACCACCACCCCCACCCCCCTCATGGTCACGGGCCGGGATGCCTGCAAGCTGGCTCCTGCTGCCCTCCAGTCCCTGCCAGCATAGTAATCGTTTTCAGCAGAGCAGTCCTGCAGCGTTTTGGCAGCCAGCTGGGTGAGTCCACTACACTCCCCTGTCTGCTCCCACCATACTCCACACCCATCCACCACCACCCCACCCCCCTCATGGTCACGGGCCGGGATGCCTGCAAGCTGGCTCCTGCTGCCCTCCAGTCCCTGCCAGCCATAGTAATCGTTTTCAGCAGAGCAGTCCTGCAGCGTTTTGGCAGCCAGCTGGGTGAGTCCACTACACTCCCCTGTCTGCTCCCACCATACTCCACACCCATCCACCACCACCCCCACCCCCCTCATGGTCACGGGCCGGGATGCCTGCAAGCTGGCTCCTGCTGCCCTCCAGTCCCTGCCAGCATAGTAATCGTTTTCAGCAGAGCAGTCCTGCAGCGTTTTGGCAGCCAGCTGGGTGAGTCCACTACACTCCCCTGTCTGCTCCCACCATACTCCACACCCATCCACCACCCACCCCACCCCCTCATGGTCACGGGCCGGGATGCCTGCAAGCTGGCTCCTGCTGCCCTCCAGTCCCTGCCAGCATAGTAATCGTTTTCAGCAGAGCAGTCCTGCAGCGTTTTGGCAGCCAGCTGGGTGAGTCCACTACACTCCCCTGTCTGCTCCCACCATACTCCACACCCATCCACCACCACCCCACCCCCCCTCATGGTCACGGGCCGGGATGCCTGCAAGCTGGCTCCTGCTGCCCTCCAGTCCCTGCCAGCATAGTAATCGTTTTCAGCAGAGCAGTCCTGCAGCGTTTTGGCAGCCAGCTGGGTGAGTCCACTACACTCCCCTGTCTGCTCCCACCATACTCCACACCCATCCACCACCACCCCCACCCCCCTCATGGTCACGGGCCGGGATGCCTGCAAGCTGGCTCCTGCTGCCCTCCAGTCCCTGCCAGCATAGTAATCGTTTTCAGCAGAGCAGTCCTGCAGCGTTTTGGCAGCCAGCTGGGGTGAGTCCACTACACTCCCCTGTCTGCTCCCACCATACTCCACACCCATCCACCACCACCCCACCCCCCTCATGGTCACGGGCCGGGATGCCTGCAAGCTGGCTCCTGCTGCCCTCCAGTCCCTGCCAGCATAGTATCGTTTTCAGCAGAGCAGTCCTGCAGCGTTTTGGCAGCCAGCTTGGGTGAGTCCACTACACTCCCCTGTCTGCTCCCACCATACTCCACACCCATCCACCCACCCACCCCACCCCCCTCATGGTCACGGGCCGGGATGCCTGCAAGCTGGCTCCTGCTGCCCTCCAGTCCCTGCCAGCATAGTAATCGTTTCAGCAGAGCAGTCCTGCAGCGTTTGGCAGCCAGCTGGGTGAGTCCACTACACTCCCCTGTCTGCTCCCACCATACTCCACACCCATCCACCACCACCCCACCCCCCTCATGGTCACGGGCCGGGATGCCTGCAAGCTGGCTCCTGCTGCCCTCCAGTCCCTGCCAGCATAGTAATCGTTTTCAGCAGAGCAGTCCTGCAGCGTTTTGGCAGCCAGCTGGGTGAGTCCACTACACTCCCCTGTCTGCTCCCACCATACTCCACACCCATCCACCACCACCCCACCCCCCTCATGGTCACGGGCCGGGATGCCTGCAAGCTGGCTCCTGCTGCCCTCCAGTCCCTGCCAGCATAGTAATCGTTTTCAGCAGAGCAGTCCTGCAGCGTTTTGGCAGCCAGCTGGGTGAGTCCACTACACTCCCCTGTCTGCTCCCACCATACTCCACACCCATCCACCACCACCCCACCCCCCTCATGGTCACGGGCCGGGATGCCTGCAAGCTGGCTCCTGCTGCCCTCCAGTCCCTGCCAGCATAGTAATCGTTTTCAGCAGAGCAGTCCTGCAGCGTTTTGGCAGCCAGCTGGGTGAGTCCACTACACTCCCCTGTCTGCTCCCACCATACTCCACACCCATCCACCACCACCCCACCCCCCTCATGGTCACGGGCCGGGATGCCTGCAAGCTGGCTCCTGCTGCCCTCCAGTCCCTGCCAGCATAGTAATCGTTTTCAGCAGAGCAGTCCTGCAGCGTTTTGGCAGCCAGCTGGGTGAGTCCACTACACTCCCCTGTCTGCTCCCACCATACTCCACACCCATCCACCACCACCCCACCCCCCTCATGGTCACGGGCCGGGATGCCTGCAAGCTGGCTCCTGCTGCCCTCCAGTCCCTGCCAGCATAGTAATCGTTTTCAGCAGAGCAGTCCTGCAGCGTTTTGGCAGCCAGCTGGGTGAGTCCACTACACTCCCCTGTCTGCTCCCACCATACTCCACACCCATCCACCACCACCCCACCACCCCTCATGGTCACGGGCCGGGATGCCTGCAAGCTGGCTCCTGCTGCCCTCCAGTCCCTGCCAGCATAGTAATCGTTTTCAGCAGAGCAGTCCTGCAGCGTTTTGGCAGCCAGCTGGGTGAGTCCACTACACTCCCCTGTCTGCTCCCACCATACTCCACACCCATCCACACCACCCCACCCCCCTCATGGTCACGGGCCGGGATGCCTGCAAGCTGGCTCCTGCTGCCCTCCAGTCCCTGCCAGCATAGTAATCGTTTTCAGCAGAGCAGTCCTGCAGCGTTTTGGCAGCCAGCTGGGTGAGTCCACTACACTCCCCTGTCTGCTCCCACCATACTCCACACCCATCCACCACCACCCCACCCCCCTCATGGTCACGGGCCGGGATGCCTGCAAGCTGGCTCCTGCTGCCCTCCAGTCCCTGCCAGCATAGTAATCGTTTTCAGCAGAGCAGTCCTGCAGCGTTTTGGCAGCCAGCTGGGTGAGTCCACTACACTCCCCTGTCTGCTCCCACCATACTCCACACCCATCCACCACCACCCCACCCCCCTCATGGTCAAGGGCCGGGATGCCTGCAAGCTGGCTCCTGCTGCCCTCCAGTCCCTGCCAGCATAGTAATCGTTTTCAGCAGAGCAGTCCTGCAGCGTTTTGGCAGCCAGCTGGGTGAGTCCACTACACTCCCCTGTCTGCTCCCACCATACTCCACACCCATCCACCACCACCCCACCCCCCTCATGGTCACGGGCCGGGATGCCTGCAAGCTGGCTCCTGCTGCCCTCCAGTCCCTGCCAGCATAGTAATCGTTTTCAGCAGAGCAGTCCTGCAGCGTTTTGGCAGCCAGCTGGGTGAGTCCACTACACTCCCCTGTCTGCTCCCACCATACTCCACACCCATCCACCACCACCCCACCCCCCCTCATGGTCACGGGCCGGGATGCCTGCAAGCTGGCTCCTGCTGCCCTCCAGTCCCTGCCAGCATAGTAATCGTTTTCAGCAGAGCAGTCCTGCAGCGTTTTGGCAGCCAGCTGGGTGAGTCCACTACACTCCCCTGTCTGCTCCCACCATACTCCACACCCATCCACCACCACCCCACCCCCCTCATGGTCACGGGCCGGGATGCCTGCAAGCTGGCTCCTGCTGCCCTCCAGTCCCTGCCAGCATAGTAATCGTTTTCAGCAGAGCAGTCCTGCAGCGTTTTGGCAGCCAGCTGGGTGAGTCCACTACACTCCCCTGTCTGCTCCCACCATACTCCACACCCATCCACCACCACCCCACCCCCCTCATGGTCACGGGCCGGGATGCCTGCAAGCTGGCTCCTGCTGCCCTCCAGTCCCTGCCAGCATAGTAATCGTTTTCAGCAGAGCAGTCCTGCAGCGTTTTGGCAGCCAGCTGGGTGAGTCCACTACACTCCCCTGTCTGCTCCCACCATACTCCACACCCATCCACCACCACCCCACCCCCCTCATGGTCACGGGCCGGGATGCCTGCAAGCTGGCTCCTGCTGCCCTCCAGTCCCTGCCAGCATAGTAATCGTTTTCAGCAGAGCAGTCCTGCAGCGTTTTGGCAGCCAGCTGGGTGAGTCCACTACACTCCCCTGTCTGCTCCCACCATACTCCACACCCATCCACCACCACCCCACCCCCCTCATGGTCAAGGGCCGGGATGCCTGCAAGCTGGCTCCTGCTGCCCTCCAGTCCCTGCCAGCATAGTAATCGTTTTCAGCAGAGCAGTCCTGCAGCGTTTTGGCAGCCAGCTGGGTGAGTCCACTACACTCCCCTGTCTGCTCCCACCATACTCCACACCCATCCACCACCACCCCACCCCCCTCATGGTCACGGGCCGGGATGCCTGCAAGCTGGCTCCTGCTGCCCTCCAGTCCCTGCCAGCATAGTAATCGTTTTCAGCAGAGCAGTCCTGCAGCGTTTTGGCAGCCAGCTGGGTGAGTCCACTACACTCCCCTGTCTGCTCCCACCATACTCCACACCCATCCACCACCACCCCACCCCCCCTCATGGTCACGGGCCGGGATGCCTGCAAGCTGGCTCCTGCTGCCCTCCAGTCCCTGCCAGCATAGTAATCGTTTTCAGCAGAGCAGTCCTGCAGCGTTTTGGCAGCCAGCTGGGTGAGTCCACTACACTCCCCTGTCTGCTCCCACATACTCCACACCCATCCACCACCACCCCACCCCCCTCATGGTCACGGGCCGGGATGCCTGCAAGCTGGCTCCTGCTGCCCTCCAGTCCCTGCCAGCATAGTAATCGTTTTCAGCAGAGCAGTCCTGCAGCGTTTTGGCAGCCAGCTGGGTGAGTCCACTACACTCCCCTGTCTGCTCCCACCATACTCCACACCCATCCACCACCACCCCACCACCCTCATGGTCACGGGCCGGGATGCCTGCAAGCTGGCTCCTGCTGCCCTCCAGTCCCTGCCAGCATAGTAATCGTTTTCAGCAGAGCAGTCCTGCAGCGTTTTGGCAGCCAGCTGGGTGAGTCCACTACACTCCCCTGTCTGCTCCCACCATACTCCACACCCATCCACCACCACCCCCACCCCCCTCATGGTCACGGGCCGGGATGCCTGCAAGCTGGCTCCTGCTGCCCTCCAGTCCCTGCCAGCATAGTAATCGTTTTCAGCAGAGCAGTCCTGCAGCGTTTTGGCAGCCAGCTGGGTGAGTCCACTACACTCCCCTGTCTGCTCCCACCATACTCCACACCCATCCACCACCACCCCACCCTCATGCCTGCAAGCTGCCCTCCAGTCCATGATCCACCATGCTCCACACTTCATCCCCATGCCACACAAACCCCACTTTGCCTACGCTACACTCTTGCCAGTGAACACGCTATCCTTCTGTTTACCACCAGCCAGTCTTTTTCTTTGCGGCAGCGCCACCTGGACCCACTACTCCAGCAGCTGAGCTGCCTCCCCCAGTCCCTCCCAGCGGCCCCATCTCCAGGACCACACTTTCCCCAGCAGTCTCTCTTGCGCTGCCAGATGTGACAGCGCCTGCCTGTGCAGGGCCCTCTGGCAGCCGCTCCCATGCCTCCACAACATTCCCGCTTGCAGACCGGGCATGCCGGGGGCGCACTGTGCTGGTTGCCACCCCGGCGCCACCGAGGGGCCCAGCCCCCAACAGCGCTGTGCTGTCGGCTGGCCCTTGAGCAAGGGTGCCACTTGTGAGCTTCCGGGGGCGTGCAGCCGGGCCGCTGCCGGCTCGTGCCACTGCAGCAGCCTTGCCTGCTGTCGTGGCTGCAGCGCCTGCGGCTGAGGTGGTGGCAGGCCCGGAGGCACCCTCATCTTCTTCGACAGCGCCCTCCTGCCGCCGCCGCCCCCGGCGGCGGGGTTCCTGGCCCCCTTCCCTCCGCTGCAGAGCCACGGAGCCGAGGCCCTTGCCGCCTGCGGCGCTCTCGCTTGCCCGTCGCGCGCCACCCCGCCCCGCCCATGCTCCACCGTCCTGGCCTTCTGCGCCTGCAGAGTCACCGCCACCGCGGCCCCCACCGGCACCTCCGCCACCAGCTCCAGCGCTGTGCGGCTGGGAGGCGTGGTGGTGGTGGTGATGATGGTGGGGCCCGGGCAGGGGCAGCAGCACCGCGTGTCGGGAGTGGTAGTTGGCGGTGGCCATGATGAGCAGCAGCAGCCTGGCGGAAGGGACGGAGGGGGGTAGAGGTGATGGGGCGGCAAAGGCTGCCAGCGCATTAGCCTGCCCTGCTGCCCATTGCCCACCTAGCAGCGATGATGAGCAGGCTGCCGTACATGAGCCCGGAGAGGCGCAGCTGCCGCCACACGTTGCACAGCCGCATCAGGTCGCCGCCGCACCTGGATGGGTGAGGGGGGCCAGGTGGCCGGGATCAGCAGACTCAGGGGGCCATCGCAGAGCACGGTGGTCCGCGGCAAGCACCTGGCAAAGACCCTCAGCCGGAACTCGTACCCATTCATGACCAGCCCCACGAATCATCCACAGAAACTAGACCCGCGCTTAGACCCCAGCTCCTCACTTGGGACCGGGCACCCCAATGACCGACAGGTCCAGGCAGACGTCCGGTGAGAAAGAGATAACGCGGTATAGCCTGGGAAGGGTTCAGGGGACCCGAGGCATGGGTCGTGAGTATGAGCAATCCGCTTTGGAGGCAGGACAGGGTGCAACCAAGTCAGCGCAATGAGAAGCAGCTGCAGTCAAGACGTTAGGAGCGACCTGGCTGCACAGCCCTTGCTTTTGGCCTGAGCCCCGGCCGTCAGGCTCTGCGTGGGGTGAAGTCCCCCGGGCCCAGCCCACGGTGCCACAAGCTATGTTTTGGGTCTTCTCACTGTTTGTAACCTGGACCTCATCGGCCGGGCGCCAATCCAAGGCGCAGCCACCCTTGTCAGTCCCTAGGCCCCGGCCCCGCATCCGCTCCCAAGCGCCACTCACCCCTGCACGGCGGCCGAGCACCCCTCGCTGGCTCCCAGCACGCCCACCCACAGCAGCAGCGCAAAGCCGAGTAGGTGCAGAGCCGCCGCCACCTGTGGGAATGTGGTCAGCAAGGGAAACGGGTCACACGTGGGGACACGCCATCACACCCACCCACATGCCAACACACTCATCCACGGACGAACCCAGCGCGCTACCCACCTCCATGTACCCCACCGCCGCCAGCAGCGCCAGAGTGCGCCAGGGCACCTTGGCGGCGGCAGTGGCGGCGGCGGCAGCGGCGGCGCTGGCGGCAGCGCTGGCTGCGGCCGCAGCCGTTGCAGCGGTGGCCGCGACGGCTGCGGACGAGGGCAGTGCGTGCAGGTGCAGCTGCTGGTGGGCGGCGGCAGCGGCGGCCGCCAGGTGCGGCGGCAGGTGCGCCCACAGCCCCGGCTGCAGGCTCCCGCTGAGGCTGCCGCTGCCGCTGCCGCCGCCCTGGCCCGTGGAGGAGGCGCGGGGCAGGGACACAGGCAGGGGCGAGGAGGCGCTCAGGGGCTCACCGCCCTCCGCCTCTGCTCCACCCGCCCGGTCCCTGTCCCGGTCCCGGTCCGGAGGCGCAGGCATGGGCGGCAGCTCGATGCGGTGGGCGGAGGCGGAGGCGGGGCCCAGCAGCTGCGCTGCGGCCTGCCCCGGGCCCAGGCCCACAGCACCGGCCTGCGCGGACGGCGCCCCGGACAGCCCCCCGGGTGGCGGGGCGGCGAAGGCGGTGGGCCCCGCCGAGCTCAGGCTCGAGCCAGCGGCTCCGGCCGCTGATGCAGCGGAGGGCGCGGCATGTGGCCCAGCGAGGGACGCCGCACGGCGCGGCGGGGGCTGGGTCGGTGGCTGCAGCGCGAGGGGGGCGGGGAAACGGGGGAAGGAGGAGGATCGCTGAGACGGCTCCTGGTCGCCCGCTGAGCACGTGACTTTGGCGAGCAGCCCGTCGCTGGCTCTCTTCTCCACCCCTCCCACACCCCGAGCCCGATCGCACCTTGGGCCCCAGCGCCACCGCCGCCACCATGAGCGCCAGCTCCGCCACCCCCCCGGCCGCCAGCAGGCCCACGAACAGGCCCTTGGGGGGGTCACGGGGCCAGGGAGGGGGCAGGGGGAGATGAGCGTTGGCAAGGAGAGGGTACGGCGGGAAACCTCAGCGGAGCACCCAGCCCGCACTACGCGCTGCCCCCTCAGCCCATCGCCCCCAGGCCCCCGCGCACCTCCAGCCCCGCGATGGCCCACAGCCCCCTCAGCAGCAGGTTGCGCATGGCGTGCAGCGTGGCCAGCAGGCCCTGGGGGGGGGGAGGGTGTGTGTTTAAAGCTGATAAGAGGAGCGCGTCGAATGGTGAGTGGGATTGCCGGAAAAGGTACATACTGCCACAGGGTCGATGATAGGGGAGGGGGGGGGGAGGGGCAGGGGGGGAGGGAGGGGTGCTCGCTGCTGAGGACTCACGTTGCCTCGCCAGCATGTGAGTGACAATCTTCCCTCGGCAGCATCCCACGATGACAATCGTTGAACCCCAAATCACCCACATCGGCGGTTTGACTACGGTAAGCACGCTGCTTGCGCTGATCTCTCCCTGTCCTCCCCTCCTCTCGCAATCTTTCCACCCGTCAACCCGCCACCCTCCCCCCCGCCACACACACGCAGAAGTGCCCCATCCCCTGCTCCCCCACACACCTGTGCCGACATGATGAGCCCCAGCGAGTAGGCCATGATGCCCAGGGACAGCCACAGCAGCCGCCTGGGGGGGGGGGCGGAGGGGCGGTGGGGCGGAGGAGAAGGGGGCAGGGGGAAAGCAAGGGCAGGCGTGAACCATGCAGCTCTAGGCGAGCAGCACCTACGCAAGGTACAGACGCCCATAGCGCAGAGAGCCCGTGAACAAATTCCCAAGCGAACCCCTCCTGCTCTCCATCGCCCGCACCTCTCGGGCTGCAGCGCGCAGCCCAGCAGGTACAACCCCAGTCCCCGCCGCCGGCGCGCATGCCTGCCCGCCCCCGAGGTAGGGGAGCTCAGGGCGCCGTCGCGGGAACGGCGACAGCAGCTGAGGGGAGGATAGGCGAGGGGGACACAGGATTCAAGCAAAGGGCTGGCTCAAGGATGAAGAGCTTGTGCTCACACAGGCAGGTTCGGTGGTGGAAGGTTCTGGCATGTACACCACAAGCTCAAGCTGGGGCCCCGGCATCTATGCCCCGTTGCTTTTGCCAACCAGCACCCCTGCTTCCCTGCCATCCCCCTTACCCCCTACCCACCAGGCCGCCGCCCACAAGCCCCGCGCCACCGCCAACAAGCCCCTCCACGCCAGCAGCGGCAGCAGCGCCACGGCGGGGCAGGCCCACCGCAGCAGCCCCAGCGAGCGGCCCGCCCAGCCGCAGCCCCAGCCCCAGCCCCAGCCCCAGCCCCAGCCGCAGCAGGCCCCGCACGGGCCACAGCGCTTCTTGGAGCCCGGGCCCGGGCGCCGGGGCTTGGCCTGGCCGTCGTCGCCCGAGTCGTACGGCTCGTCGTCGTCGTCGTAGAGTGAAGACCCCGCTGCCGCACCGCCGCCGCCGTAGGAGCGGGGGCCGCTTCCCAGCGCTGGGCCCACCAGCAGGGGGGTGGACTCCCCGCCAGCAGTCGCCGAGTCGCCTGCGCCACCCCCAACACTGCCCTCGCCCCCGCCTGCCCCGGTCCCTGCGCCTGCAGCCGCGCCTGCGTTGGAGCCGCGGCGCACGGGGCTGGGCGCCCCGAACGGCCCCCCCGCCCCCGCCCCCGCTCCGTGCGGCCCCCTGCTCGACTGCCGAGCCACCAGCTGCAGCTCAGAGGGGGCGGGGGCGGGCTCGCGCTGACCCGGGACGTTGGGGCCCTCCTCGCCCTCGCTGATGCCGTACGATTCGTACGACTCATACCCCGCATCGTACGATAGGGACGAGCGGCTGCTGCCGTCGTCGTCACGCCGCGGGGGCGGAAGCGGCGGGAAGCCGCCGCGGCCGGCACCGGGGCCCACCAGCAGCCCCGTGCCTGCGGCGGCCCTGCCCGACCCCTCCCGGCTGGGCGGCTCCAGGGGGTGCGGCTGGGGCTGGCCGGGCAGCGCCTCGTAGCCCTCGCCGCCGCCCCACTTGCCGTACACCAGCCCGAAGGTTTGGCCCCCGCCGTACACGTGCCCGACGCCCTGAGACGGAAGGGAAGGGGCCGTGCCTGTCAGCGAGCCACAAACAGGCCGGAGCCAAGGAGTCGGCAGGCCTACCCTCCCAAGCGACCTCACTCGGGCCCTGCACCCACCTCGCCGCCCTCTGCAGCGCCGCGCTTGGCGGCCGCCGCCCCCCCTCCCGCGCCTCCGTGCCCGGGGGCGTGTGCGTGGTGGTGGTGCAGGGGGTGCGGGGGGTGCGGGGGGTGCGGGTGGTGCGGGGCCAGCAGCAGCGGCATGCACTTGACCACCAGCGCGGACAGCGCCGCGGCCGCCACCACCGCCAGCGTGGCGGCCGCCACGAAGAGGCGCAGGCGGGCGCCCAGGCGGGGGTCGCCCAGGGGGCCCATGCCCGTGTGGTGCAGGTGCGCGTCCTCGGTCAGGGGGCAGGCCAGGGAGGAGGTGTCGCCTGGGGGGCGGGCGGGGGCGAGGGGCGCGTGGGGCAGGGGGGGCAAGCAGAACGGAGGGCCGGTGCGCCGGGAGGCTGGGACAGGGCACCAGCAGGACGGTAACGGTTGCGTCCGGCAGCGCCTGGCCTCCAGCCGCCGTTTAGCGAGGTACGGGCCGTCACGCCGCCGCAAATGTCGGACCGTCCCCGCATGACCCCCGCACGGCCACTCACGCGCCAGTGCCGCCAGGCTGATGCCCAGCCCCGGCAGCGGCTCGCGGTCGTCCCACAGCGGCGCCGCCAGCTCCCGCTCCCAGGCGTAGGGTGCTGCGCGGCGCACCAGCGGCCCCGTGATGCCCTCGGCCAGCTCGGGGGCCACGCGCTTGGGGTTGAGCACGGGGCTGGGGGGGGGGGGCGAGGGAGGGGGGCGGGGGGCGGCAGCGGTGTCGGGCTTGGGGTGTTGCAAGGCACGCGGAGCGGCAGACCGGGGAGACAAGCAAGCTACGAACGAAGGGGCAATGAGGCACAGGCCACACGGGTGCCTGGCACGCCGCTGCCCCGGTTCCTTGTCCCCACTGTCCCGCGTGGCCCAACCCCGGCTCCAGGCCCCGCCCATACCCCTCTGCTCACGTCCAAGTGATGTCCCGCGGGCTGCCCGCCACGCCCCCCAGCAGGCGGTCCAGGATGAACACGGGGGGGTTGCGCGGGTCGCAAGGGCCGGCTGAGCGCAGGTGGTCGGTGAGGCAGGAGAGCGAGAAGTTGGGGGAGGTGAGGGGCACACCCCAGTTGCCTGGCGGGGGGAGGCAAGGCGGGAAGGCGGGGAGGGTCACAGTGGACCTCCAGGGCTGACAGGGAGGGAAGCCTAGCCGTGGGGCTGTCCCTTCCGGAGCAACAGCTGCAGTCTGGGCTCGGCCTACCGGCCTTACAGGAACCGCATCAACGCCCTCCACCCCACCCCCTGCGCAGTCCTGCATACCCCAGCTCACCCTTGTACGACGCCCACGCCAGCGCGTGCCTCGAGTCCACCCCCACTGCTGCCGCCGCCGCCCCCTTGCCCCCCGCCGCGTGCGCCTCCAGCTCCCCCATCTCGTGCGGGAAGGGCAGCCAGGCCGTGTTGTTGGGCGAAGGCACGAACACGGGCCCCCCCGCGGCGAAGCGGTCGGCCACGTAGATGCCGTCAAAGTTGAGGAGCTGCTTGAAGTTGATCTGGGAGGGGTTGGGGGGGGGAGGGGGGGGAGGAAGGAGGGGGCGGTGAGGCAGGCTGGCAGGGTGGAGGGAAGCATACTGAGCAGGGGGGAGCTCTCCAGCTGGTGGAGGAACCTTGAGGGGAACCAGGTCCCTCCCCTCCACCCACATCCCAGTTGGACACCCTCCTCCTCACCTTTGCGTAGACGTTGAGGGGTGAGGTGTGGGGGCTGTTGGCGTGCGAGTGCAGGCCGGCGTACACGCGGGGGCGCCGGAAGCCCGCGTCCGGGTCGTGCTCGAACGAGCACTCGCCTGGGGGGCGGGGGGGGGGGGGGGGGGGGGCAGCGAGTGAGGGCAGGCGGGGGTGAAGCGCGAAACCACTGGAGGGTGCAGCCGGGCACCCCCACGCTAGGGTGAGGGGCACACGGGCGGACGGCGCGCGGCGCATGGCGGCTGCAGCCTAAAAGGCTCGGTGCCTCCCCGGAAAGGCTCGGTGCCTCCCCGGAAAGGCTCGGTGCCTCCCCGGAAAGGCTCGGAGCCTAAGCCGCTTAGGTCTTCAGGCCCGAGATTTTGCAGCCCCTCGGCCCCAAGCATCTCGCCCTACTCCCCCTCCGCCTCTCCTGCCCTGCACGGCCTGCACCCACCCGCGGTGCAGTCGTACGTGGGCAGCCAGGTGTGCTGGCTGTACTGCAGAGCCGCCACCGCTGCGGCGGGGTCGGCATCGTCCGCCATTCCCTCCTCGCACACGTACACCTGGGGGGGGAGGGGGAGGGGGGGAGGTGTTCGGACATGCTGGTGAGCAGAGGCTGGGGAGAGGGGGACGGTGTTCGGAGATGGAGACGAGTAGCTAGGCGGTGCGGGTGCAGTGCCGGTGCTGCAGGCAACAGGGCGACTGAGAACGGGCCGCATAAACCCCGCCGCCCCCCTCCCTGCCCAGGGCTCACCTTGAGGTGCTCCCAGTCCCCTGCGAGGCGGAGGGGGCGAGGGGGTCAGGCGGGTCTCAGGCGGAAGGCCACGGGGCCCGCGTGACTCGAAGCGCTTATTCCCCGCGCACCCCCTCCATCAGGCACTGCAACCCGGCTTCCGCTGCCCCCCTCACCCTCGTGCACGCCCAGGGGGCAAATGAAGTACTCGGCCCCCTGGTGCCGCCCCGCGAAGCGAGTGGCCATGAGCTGGTTGGAGCAGCCGTTGAAGGGGTAGAAGAACCTGGGGGGGGAGCCCGGGGCAGGGAGGGCTGAAGGGCGCGCAGCCGGTGGGGCCGTAAGGCGCTGAGCTGCACCACCACCCCGCACGGGGGCGCCGGGCGAACCTGTAACCCCCAGCCCCGGTTCCCCCCCGGCCCGCTGCCCACCAAAAGGTGTACACGTAGGCGTAGGTGGGCTCGCCCTCACCAGGGCCCTCGCCCGGGCCGCCCTGACCCCCGCCGCCGACGAAGGGGCCCCCGGGCGCTGCGTCGCCCTGCGGCCCCGCCCCCGCCCCCGCCCCCGCCCCCGCGTGCGCCGAGGTCCATGCCAGGTGCTCCAGGCGGGGCTCGAACACTGCGGGGCCAGGGCAGGGCGGAGGGAGGGGCAGAGGGAGGGGCGTTCTGGAGAGGGCCCTCGGCTGGACCCTCCGCATTCCCTCGAACGAGCGGGTGAGCAAGTTGCGTTGAGGAGGAAAGCCCCTTCCGGCTCAGAGGCAGGTGGCAAACGCGGTTGCGCCCGCGGCACCCATGCAGTCACCCCCCCCCCCACCCCCACCCCACCTCCACCCACCCGTGTAGTACACCCGGCCGCCCAGGCGCCCGCCGTCATCGAAGGCGCCCTCCTCCTCCTCCCCCTGCCTCTCCCCCTCCTCGCCGGTGCCGGCCTCTGGGCTGTACGCATAGTCATCCTCCTCCCCCGCCTCTCCCTCCTCCTCCCCAGCCTGAGACTTAGCGCCGGAGGGGTTGCCCCCGTGCGCCGCCGCGGGTGCTGCCCCCCGCGCGGGCTGCCTGCCGGGGCCGGGGCCGGGGCCGGGGCCGGTGCGGGGCAGGTGCGCGTGGTGCGCCCGGGCGCTCATGCGCGGCCCCGCCCGCTGCCGGGGCGGCGCCGCCAGGGGGTCCCCGGCAATGGCCTCGAAGAAGGCATCGCCCTGGAGGGGGGCAGGGGGGCAGGGGGGTGAGGGGGGGAGGTGACACGGGCGCAAGGCATTCACGCTGGCGACCTGGTGGGGGATGGGGGAGGAGCAGCACCGCCCGGCGCTGACCCACATGGCAGCCCACGCCTGCGAGCCCAAGCCCGGCCCAGAGCGCACTGCCCCACCACGGTGCTGCTGCGCCCTCAGCTCCCGCCCCACCCCACCTGCAGGGCCACGAACAGAGGGGACCGGGGGTCCTCCACCTCCCGCTCCCGCTCCTGGGCCCCCTCCTCGTGCTCCCCGCCTCCGCCGCCAGAGCCACCCCAGAAGCCCTCCTCGGCGCCCGACCTCAGCTGCCGCTGCCGCCGCCCCGCGCGCTGGCCTGCCCCTCTGGACTCCTTCTTGCCCGCCGCGCCCTTGCTCTCCAGCCCCACGCGGGCCCCGTGGGCCTTGGAGTCCCCGCCTCCCCTCGCAGTGCCGGGGCGCGGGCTTTTCCCGGCCCCGCCCCCCTCCCCGCTGGCCCCGCCCGCGCCGACCCCCGCCGCGGCCCCCGCCTGCTCCGGCTGCGGGCGGGGCTTGCGGCTGACGAGACGCGAGGCGAAGAAGTTGTGTGTGTCGTAGCTCTCGTGCACCAGCCAGTAGGGGTCCGCGGCGGCAGCGGCGGCAGCGGCGGCCGTCGCGGCTGAGGCGGCTGCAGCAGCTGAGGCAGCGGCGGCGGCTGCACGCCCCCCGGCGCCAGAACCCCCAGCCGCTGCAGCGGCCGCCGCCGCCGCTGCGGCCGCCGCTCGCTCTATGCGGGCCTTGCGGGCCCGGTGCCTGCAGGCATGGGAGAGGCGGTGAACATCAGCACCCACCGGAGGGGGGATACATATCACATACATATCCCCCCAGGGCGAACGCCGCCTGAGTTCCCCCCTGCCCTTCAGTCCCCGGCCCTCCCCACCAGCCCCTTGCAGCCCCGCCCACCTGTTGTCCAGGTACTCCCCCAGCGAGGAGGTAGTGTAGGTGAGCGGGTCGATCAGCACCGCACCCTCCAGCCACGGCCCCGGGTCCGACAGGCGGGTCCAGTCCAGCGGGTGCTGATGCCTGGGGCGGCAGCGCAGGGCAATCGAGGCACGGTGTCAGCAGGCGGGGACCTGGCAACGAAGACCCCCGCGCTGCCGCAGCTGACCCCCGCCTGTGGGCTTGCCGTACCTGACCATGCTACCGCTGTCCTCCTCAGCTGCCCCAGACAGAGCCCCAAACCCCGTGTTCCCCCGCCCCCCGCCCGCCCGCCCGCCTCACAGCAGCGGTGCGAACCTCCAGCCCAGGCGCCGAGCCTCCTCCAGCCCCACCCGCCGCTTGGGCACGGGGCAGCGGGGCGGCAGGCGCCCGGGGGGGGCGGCCTTCTTGGGCAGCGTGCAGCCGCGGGCGCCCTGGGGGGGATGGGCACACGTCAGGGGCTTGGCGAGCAGGGGCAACCAGACCGCGGCACGATGCAGGGCCAAGCCCACAACGCCCCTTCCAAGGGCTCCTGCCAGCGCCCCCCCCCCCTCCACCCCCCCTCAGTCCACCGTGTCCATGCGCGTGCCCCCACCTTGGCGGTCACGTTGGTGGCCCAGTCCAGGGAGGCGTCGAATGAGGGGCCCATGAGCAGCGAGTCACCGCCAGCATCCGTCCCGGCAGAGGAGGCGGGCGCGGGCGCAGGGGCGGCTGGCGCCCCCGCCGAGGGGGTGGCGCCGGGGGAGTGTGAGGGCGCTGAAGCGGGCTCGGCGTCGGCTGTGAGCCCCTGCTGGGGCTGCCCGACTCCCCCTTCCCGGGCAGCAGAGCCGTTGGTGCGGGTACCCGCCTTGGCGCCGCCCGGCTCCGTGGCTTGTGAGGGGGCGCCTGCTGCCTCCGCCAGCACCACACCCCTGCGGCCCGTCCGGGCGCTCCCCTGCGGAAGAACTCCGACCCCCAGGGGCTGCGGGGCTCTGGGCGGGGGCGCCAGCAGCATCACCAGCAGCAGGGGCAGCAGCAGGCGGAGGGGGATGGCACGCAGCTTAGCCAGGCACCGGCGACAGCGAGAGGGCCGCCCCGCCTGAGACTCGTGCCCTTCAACACCCGCCGATGCTTGGGGTTCTGCTCCCCAGCCAGCTGCCGGCCCGGGGAAGGGCATCTGAGTGAGGGGGGGCAAAGGCGACAATGCGGGAGGTTGACGGCCGCGGTTCGACCCCTAGGCGGTGCCGCACCGCGCGCACGCTCCCCAAGCCACCGATACACGTTTGCGGCACTTAAGAGCTAAGCGTATGCTTGCGCGACCGTCGATCCCGCCTCGACGCTCAGGACCGCCTCCTCTATCACGGTCACGAACATCATCCAGCTTCGTCATTTTGTAGTAGGGCAAACCTAGTACACCCCATACGTGCTACAAGACGTTGCGACATCCGCGTGCACTTGCCGAGGCAGTCGGGCAGGTACTGCGCCCCGAAGACTATAAGCTACGGAGCACTTGGCATAGGTGCTCGCATCGTGTGGCGAGCAGAGGTTGAGGCGTCCGTTGGGGCTGTAATTCCGCGGACACGTCGGGTACCGCCGGAACGTCAGCGCAAGAGCCAGTATAATCAGGTGGATTGTAGAGGCCAGAGCATGAGTAGCAAGAGTTACAGTTGTCCGACACGAACGTGTGCCCGCGTGCCTTCATCCCGCGTGCCACCCTTCGCACGTTGAGGCCCCCCTTCTGCCCGCCGCGACCATGTCAGCTTCCCTGCTACTTGACCAACGCAGCAAATCAGCAAAGGTGAAGCCCGCAACGGCTCGGACAAGGCTTCCAGCCTGTCAAACCTCAAGGCTAAGTCGGGCCCCTCGGGGCCCCAGCCAGAAAGCATGCCCGCCCCTCATGCCCTTCCTCCGGGCTCCCCACGCTCCCCTACATTACTGAAGGTGTTAGTGTTTCTTCACAGCGCCTCCCGCACCCCACATAGCCGCAGCGACACGCATAGAGCAGCCAGGCGTTATAGTGGTACAGGTTTAATACAGGAACCAGTGCCAAAACGAGCAGCTAGGTCCTGAACACTGGCTACACAATTGGCTCACCCCAAAGGGCCGGAGGCGTACCGCTTCCACACATCTCCCTCCAGATTCTCCATCTTCGCGTACTTGGTTTGCGTCAAACCCGGCAACTATGTCAGCATCACTGCGACTTGATCAACCTTCTAACTCAGCAAAGATAACTAGGGGCGCAGTCGCGGGCCCCAGCCCTTTCCGCACGCCCGCCCCTCCACCGGCCCCACTACATTACTCCAGGCACCCGCCCATGCGTCGTCTCAGCGCCGCCCGCACGCCACCTGGCCCCTGCCCGCAACGGTGTAGGCATTCCGTGCGGTAGATGTGCACACTCTTGCTCCCTGTGCAGGTGGCAGCCAGGTGCAGTGGGGTAGGGCGTCACCACAACTCCACACCACATCCGCATGCCCAGGGCCTCCCGAACAAAGCGTTGGTGCAGGTTGCAAAGCGTGGCCTACTGCAGCACCTCCCCAACCTTCCCTGGCACCATCATCACCTGGCTTTAATACTCAACCAACGAGTCCACAACTGGCCAGGGCACAACAAGGCCACCAGCCTCACACACCTTGAACCAGGGGCCTGACCCCTGCCTTGAACCAGCAAATCGAGAATGTCCTGGCAAATAGCTTCCAAGCGGACTGCACCTGACACTCGACTCACCCAATTAAGAGTCACGGAAGTACAGGCCATAGAGCCAAGGCGAAAGCCCGCAACCTTGTGGCCCTCACAGCTTGTTGGCTTACTGTACCCTGCGCCGCCAGCATGAGCTCAGCAACCACAACGCCCAACAGCGCCTGCAGCTTGTTCAGCAAGATCAGTACGCCGGAAATGTCATTTCAAACCATTGTCACGCCTGCTCACGCGTCGCGACTGTACACAACTGATCGGCGGTGGCGCCTCCGGACAGCACTGACGGCAGATACCACCAGGGTTGACCACAAGCTGACCAAGACATCCTTCGCCATGCCACGAGCAGCACGGCCCCCTCGGCCTTTCGGCCCCCAACTTGTAGCATGGCCCAACTCCAGGCAGAAATAGAAGCATGTGAGCAGCCTCTGATACACAATGTACAGCGCCCAAGGATCAGAATCAAACCATCATTTGCACATAGAGCGCCTCAGTTGCTCAGCTCGCACCCGCTCCCTGGCCCCAATGCCCCAACCCGCCCGCATCACTCTGTGCCCGCACCCAGCTGTGCACCCGCTGCAGCCGGCACGGGCTTCTTGGCCGCGCCCTCCTCGCCCTTGGCCGCGCCCTCAGCGCCGCCGTTGGCCCCCGCCCCGCCCTTGCACGCCTGGCCCTCCTCCTCCTCAGTGCTGCTGTCACTGCCGTCGCTCAGCGCCTCATCGCCCTCCTCCACGGGCTCTACGCCCGGCCCCGGGCCCGGGCCCAGGGCCAGCGTGCCCCGCTTGCCCGTCATCTCGGCAATGGCCGCCTCCGCCGCGGCCTCGGCAGCCTCCAGGATCTCCTGGGGGCAGCAAGGGAGGAGAGGAGTGTTCGTGCCCGCGCTGCAGCACTGCAACGTGCACTGCAGACTCAGTCCATGGGCCCCGCTGTCCTCACTTCCCAGTCAACCCAACCCTCCTCCGACCCCCCCCCCTTCCCCCCCTCCTCGCCTGCAGCGAGAGCTCCTCCTCCAATACCACCTGACGCAGCCGCTGCCAGCCCCGCCCCAGGGCCCGCGGCGGCGGGGCCTTCTTGCTGCCCGCAGAGCCCACGCTGGCGTTGGACGGCGCCCGCCCCGCCGCCGCCGACTGCTGCTGCCCCTTGACCAACGCCCCCAGCAGCAGCGCCAGCTTGAGGCTCACGGTGCTGTTGTCGGTGCCGCCCGAGGGCACGGCCCCGCCCCCGCCCCCCGCGGCCCCCAGCAGGGCCTCGCTGAAGGCGCCCGACAGGTTGCCCAGGCGGCTGCCGCGCTTGGAGCGGTGGCGTAGGCCGTCCTGTGGAACGGGGGGAGGTGGGGGGCGAGAGGGAAGAGAGATGGGGCGGAGAGGGCGGGGCGGGGCGGGGTCAGGGCGCCACGCCCGTGCCCCTGCCCAGCGCCGGCTCCAGCACGGGAGCGGGGAGCAGGCGCGGGCGCGTGCAGGATCACGGCCAGGACCCGGCCACCTCCGCGGCTGAGAAGCGCCAGCCCGCGTTTGGGTGCAATGTGCACGGGTTAGGAGTCAAGGCCCGGGCATCCCCGCCACCGCCTGGCGGCCACCTGGTACACTCCCCGGGGCAGCCCCCCGCCCCCAGCCCGCCCTCGCCCCCCACGCGCCTGCCCGTCCACGCTGGACGCCGTTGACACGGTGGAGGCCATGGAGGCGTTGGAGGCGGCGGAGGCGCCCGGGGCCGCACCGCTGGCGCTGGTGTGGGAGGGCTGCATCTGGAGTGGGCAGGGGAGGGAAGGGCGGAGGGGGGGGGGCGCTCATGGAGGGCTAAATGGTAGTGGGCACTTGGGCCCGGGGCGCGAAGCAAAACCAGGCTGAACCACTGATACACATAATTTACCGCTGCAGGTCACCGCCCAGGGCCTACAAGGAGACTGGGTCTCCCCCCTCCAGCGTACCTCGATAGTGACCTGCTGGGCCCCCGTTGCGGCTGCGGCTCCCGCCGCCGCCCCAATGCTCACGGCGCTGCCCCCGCCCCCGCCGCTGGCCTTCTTGCGGCTGCGACCCGCCTTGACCTCAGGCTTGTCCACCTGCAGGCGAGGAGGGGGGAGGGGGGGCGGGGGGGGGCGGGGTCACGGATGCTGGCTTGTGTCCACTCCCCAACCGCCAGTCGGACGTGTGACTTGAGCACGTCTCCCCTGCCTCCTCCTCATCGCACAGCTTACAGCGCCCCGCCTTGCGGACCCCCGCTTCCACGATCGCTCCATGCAGCCCTCCCGGTCCTCACCTTGCGCGGAGTGACGGGGGGAAGGTGGGTGTAGACCGTGAGCTGCTTGCGCACGCGGCGGATGTCCTGGGGGGAGGGGAGTTCGGGCGGAGGGCCGGCACTTGATGCAGATGCGTAAGCAGATACAGGGCTGTAACTTCACTGCGCACTGGGCGGTCGTGGAGGCGTGAACGGGTGGAAACCGCTCGCACCCGCCCCCCCCCCTCCCCGCCCCCACCTTGATCCAGAAGAACAGCAGGCACACCGAGAAGATGCAGATCACGTTGACGCCGTACAGCGCCAGGCTGATGGAGCCCACCCTGGGGCCGCACGGAAGGGGGGGAAGGGGGAAGGGGGAAGGGGGAAGGGGGGGAGGGTGTGTGTGGCGGGACGGGACGCGCGGTAGGCAACGCTAGCCTGGACGGCCTGGGCGCATGGGCTGCCGAACCGCCAGCGTGGCGGGGCGAATTGATACATCTCCACGTGACTAGCACGACTCCTGACCCTCAGAACACCATGGGGGCAGTGCAGCTGCCCAGGGGCGGCCCGATAACCCCATCCACCCAGCCCCCCCCCCCTGGGGCCGCCCACCTGTAGAACTCCTCCTGGGACAGGTTGGCGCGGACTGCGCCGGGGGGAGGGGGGGGCAGTGATGGGGGCATCGCGAGGGTGTCGGGCCGCACCCGTCAGCAGAGATAAATTCATCACCACCACTTCCCCCCCTACAACCACACGCGTTACACGAGCAGCCCCGAACACACAAGCGTGACCTGGTGGGTTCACGACCACAGGGGCACCCCTGACGGGCATCGGGTGCCTCCCACCGCATCACGAACAACAGATGCAAGCGCCGCACCTGCTCCCGCCGCTGCGAAGCCGACACACATGCCTGCGGGTAGGGGCACGGGGTAGGGGGCAGGAGGCATGGTCGAGCCTGTACGCATCAAGGTGCACATGCCCGTGCCCACTGGGCCCCCGTCTGCCGCGAGGGTGCTTCTGATGAGAGCCCTTGCGACCTGCAACCCCCCCTTGCTTCTCCCCACGCAGGCTTCTCCCACCAGTCCATCGCCGTACAGCCTTAGCTGCCCCTCCTCCCTACCCCCCGCCTCCATACGGTGCCCCCCCCCCCCCCACACACACACACACCGCAGTTGACGATGGGGGGCAGCAGCGAGGCGGCGATGGCCACTCCCACCAGCGCGTTGGCGCCTGGGGGGGGGCGGGGGGCCGGTGAGCGGATGACCTGGAGCTCTACAAGTCAGGTCAGGGCGGCTTTGCCCCGCGGGCCCGGCCACCATTGCCTCACTCCGCCTCCACAACGGCTGCCGTTCATCAAGGATCACATGACGGAAACGTGTCCCTCAATGCCCCCGCCCCCCCGCTTGCCTCCCTGTGTCGTGCTCAGCGCCACGCCGGCTCCCGAGGGCACCGCGAACAGCACTCCCACGATCAGGCCGCTGGGCTGCCCTCGGCTGGACATCTCGCCTGAGGGAGGAGGGGCATGGCGAATGGGCGGCTCCAGAAACAGTGTGGATCAGGGAGCCAGATGGCAGGGCATCAGGGGTGCGAGGCATCCCTCGTCACCGCTTTGTGCTGGCATCACACAGGGCCAGAAACTCTCGCCGCAACGCCTCGCCATGTCCCGTGCCTTTGGCAATGGTATGCAGTGCAGGCACGGTGCACAGCGCGGGGATGTGAGGCGCGCTCCGCGCGAACCTTCGGGGGGGC
Organism: Edaphochlamys debaryana; assembly: GCA_016858145.1. Classification (NCBI taxonomy): domain Eukaryota; kingdom Viridiplantae; phylum Chlorophyta; class Chlorophyceae; order Chlamydomonadales; genus Edaphochlamys; species Edaphochlamys debaryana. Next base: position 76,860 of record JAEHOE010000231.1, on the reverse strand, counting down.
TGGGGGCCGAGGACGTCGTCGGGCGAGTCGGGTGGAACACGCCGACGCAACAAAGCGTTGCGACTACCGCTCAAACCGCAAGTATGAGTTGCATAAGGCAGGATAACGACATCACGCTCGGTCCCGGCTTGAGCGGGCAAGGTTTGAGGCCCAGGGTCGGCACCGCAACATCCCTGGCAACATCCTCGCAACGCCGCGCAAACTTGACGCGACGACCTCGCTCTTTGCTTCAGAGTTCATGGTAACATAAAAACTGATATATGGCGCCTCGGGCGTGGGGCGCAAGTTAAGGGGGGGGCTCAGCCGACAAAGCCTATCCGCCATACCTTGGAATGTCCCGTGCCTCTCACCCCCTCGCTCCCGAGGCCCGTACGCCCGCCCAGCCCGTCTCTGCCCTCGCCCCCGCCTCACCCGTGGGCCAATCGTATGTGTGTGCGACACCAGTCCACCCCGAGACCACGAAGCCAGTGATGAGGCCCACGGTGAAGGTGACGGCGCCCCCCACCACCTCGGCGATGAAGCCTGGGGGAGGGGCGTGTAGGGGGGGGGGGGCGGGTGTGGTGAAAGCACCACCGGGCCGCTCACCGCTGCAGCGCTGCCGCATGCAGAGTCCGCCGCGCGTGCCGCCCAGTCCGTGCCCCCGGGCAGCCCCCCGCCCCTCGCACCCTTCATGATGAGGTAGCGGTCGTGCACTGCACACGGCGCACCAGTCCGCGGGCGTCAAGCGGGAGGGAGGGCAGGTGTCAGCAACGAGAGGGGCCTGGGGCGGTCTTACGCGTGAGGCAGTGCGCGGCCTGGCCAGCCTCCTGCACTGCGCTCTGCTCGCCTACCCGGCCTGTGGTTGGGCGGCTGCAGTCTCCCCCTCCTTCTTCCCAGCCCCTCCGCCCCCCCCCCCCCCCCATTCCCATTTCTCCCCTCCCCCCCCTCACCGCTGACCCCGAAGCTGAAGGCCAGGATGGGCCCCATGAGGGGCGACACCAGCATGGAGGCCACGATCATGACGGCGTTGTTGGTGGCCAGGCCCACCTGCAGGGGGGCAGGGGGGGAGGGGGGGGGGGGGAGAGGGGGAGAGGGGGAGGGGAGGAACTTGGCATAGGGGCCCTGTGAGTTGCGACCCCCCGGTTGGTGACCCCCGCTGCTCACCGCCGCGATCCACCCTGCCACCACCACAAAGCTGGCGGCGGGGAGGACCAGGGAGGGGCGGGGGTAAGAGATAAGCGTACGATATGGGGAGGCCGTGAGCAGCTTGGTGGGGCGGCATCAAGCATGGAGCTATCCACTCGCATGCCCTCCGTGTCCCTGTGCCTGTTGCCCCCCCCCCCAAAACATACACACGAACACAAGCTAGCTACCCGATTATTTTACGCCGCGCTCGCGAACATCTCGGACCATCGGCCCTCTGGACGTCGCCAGTAAGTGCGCGCTCCGCCTCCTTCGGCTTCCGGCTCCTGCTCTCTTCCCTACTAACATCTAAGCCCTCTGCTCGCCAGCGTCGTGTTGGTGGACACTCCCCAGGGCGTGCCGCCCCTCCGCATCCGCACGCATACGCCAGCCCCGCCCATCCGCCGGGGCGGGGCCTTGGCTGCGCAGCATGCGGGGAACTCACTCGGAGTCCCTTGCTGCGCGGTACCGACATCACGCGCCCCCCGCCCCGGGTTCCGCATGGGTTGCTGCCGTACGCTTGAGAGCACTCGGTAGGCCTGCTCCGCTCCTTCGTGCTTCGCCTGAGTCCTCGGCTATTGACACCCGTAATGACCCATTTCCCCTTCCCACAATCCCCTCGCGGCCGGCCGGCTAACTACCGCGCCTGAGACTCCCAGGCTCATGCGAGCAGCCCTTCACACAAACACAAGCGCACCCCAGGTAGTCGAAGTCCAGCTCCGTGCCCGCCAGCACGCTGGTCATGATCTCCTCCGTGGCCATGCGGCCCTGGGCGGGGGGCGGGCGAGGGACGAGGGGACGCGGCAAGGACAAGGGGGGTGGGGGAATGGGGACAGCTTTACATCGGCAGCAGCTCAGCGGTTGCGTCTAGTGCGATACCACTTCTTCTGATTGCTACGGGCCGACAGATTCAGGACTCAGCTCCCTGCACTACCTACCATACCCCAGCTCACCCCCACCCCCTCTCGCCCTCCCCCCTCCCCAGCCCCACCCTGAGCGTCCACGTGCTCTTCCGGACCAGCTCCGTGAGGTGCCGCTCGCGCAGGTTGGGCAGCGGCTTGACCAGGTGTACGGGAAGCAGGGCCACCTTGCCGTACGCCACACCGCAGCCGACTGCCGGGCCGCAGGCAGGGGGGGGGGGCGATGCGGCCCAGGTGGGTCGGGCAGGGGGGCGAGCAGGCACGATCCTGGCCTTGGGGAGGTCAGCTCACTCCAAGCAGCGCCAGTTAGGGCGGCGGCGCTCCTCCAGTCACCCTCTATGCGTCTGGAGCCCCAGGCAGTTGCTGGCGGTGCGTCAGGCGTACTGCGCCTAGCACTGCCCTTCCACCCCCGCCCCACCCTTGTCCAGCTCATGAAGCACCACGCCCGACTCCTTGCAGGTGATGTAGCAGGACAGCGTGGACGTGTCGCCATCTGTGCTGCGGGTGACGTTCCTGGGGAGGTCGGGGCCGGGGTGGGGTGAAGGTCGTGAGGAGCGACCACCGGATCGCACTCACTCGAAGTAGTGATACCCGCGCCCGTCGACAGCCTAGGCACCCATGCGTCACTAGAGGCAGTCCACCGGCCCTACTCGGCCCTGCAGGCCAGTCCCGGAACCGCGCACACCGAAGCTCGCCCGCCACGCAGGCGAAACACGCAACGGATGCGTTGCCTTGCCAAACAGGTTACTCCGACTCACTTGAGTTGGCAGGCGCCCTGGAGGACATCCAGGACGAGGCCCTCGCGGTCAGCGGGGATATTAACAAATACTTTTCTCATCTTTTCAAGATACCGAACGTGTCTACAAAAGATGATGCGCCAGGACCACTGAAGAATGCGGCTTGGAGGGCGCAAAGCGGACTTCGGCAAGCATGCCTTGAAGTCTCTCTGTGCTTTCTCGCCTTTCTCGGCTAACGCGATCGGGCGCAAGCGCGCTGTTGGTGGCCAGAGGTCAGCACTAGAGGTCTCGGGTCCACGTCGGCCAGGACGTACGTCGCCGGTTGCCGCATGCCGCATCCTAACGGCCGCGGACCGTAAGGCCGCACGCGCAACGCACTGGCCCTCGAGCCCCCAAAGCTGCGTCTTCCCGAGGCACGCTAGAGTTGCAGCGACGAGGCACGCATGCTGCATTGCGCTATCCTCATCCGGTGGCCCTTCCCGACGCACGATCTAGCTAGGGTTGCTGCGACGAGCCGCGCATGCTGCATTGGGCTACGCAACGCGCCTCCGCGCAGGTCGCAATGCGGCAGCGGCGACGTGCACGCCGTAACGCTCGTGCCTCGCGGCCTCCCTCCCCCGCAGCCCCCTGCGCCGCTCGCGACCCACCGGGCATGCATAAGTGCCAACCCGCAAGCCCCGACTGCTGCGCAGCTCAGTGGTTGGTGACCCGGAGACCTCTCCGTCCCGCTTACAGGCATGCTCTGTATGCTGAGGCTGGCCAGGCGGAATCTGAGCTCCGCCGTGAGCGCCCGACCCCCGCGCTCTTCTAGCGCAACCGGCCGTCTGCAAAGGCCGTCCCTGCATCCGTGCACCCATGCTTACCCTCCCTCGACCCTCCCCACCCTCCGCACGAACTCAGACTCGCCGGCAAAGCGCCTTCACGCTACCACACAATGCTTTCGCCTTCGCGCTACCTCACAGCTGCTTGCTGCGCCATGCCCTCGTCCCGCTCGGAAGTCTCCAACCCTGTGTCTGCTGGCTCTCGGAATTCTGCGGTAACGTGAGCAATTACATCCGCCCCGGAACCCGCGCCCCGAAAACCACCCACCACTCCCTCGGCCGCCGCCCCACACCAGACACCCTCCGCCCTACTGCGGCCCCGCAAAGCGCTGCAGGCGGAGGCGGCGCATCTCCTCTGCGGGGTCGTCGTCGCCCTTGCCCTCGTCGCCCGAGCCACCGGCCTCGCCGCCCGCCGGCTGCACACCAACAGGTGCCTCAGCGGCGGCGGGTGCGGAACTCTCTGCGGCGGCCTCCGTCCGACGCTCGCGCACTGGCTGCGGTTCAGGCGCCGGCTCAGGCTCGGCCTCCGACTGTGCCGCCGCCGCTTGGGCGGAAGGCTCTGTCGTGGTGGACTCCTGAGCTTCGGCGCCGGCGCTGGAGGGCTCGGCAACGGGGGCCGGGGCATCGAGGCCCTCGCTGGATGGGCCCGCACCCAAATCCGCTGAGGAGGCGGCAGGTGGCGGGGCCGGGGCGACCCCCACGCTGGCCTTGGGGGCCTCGGCGGCTGGCGCAGGCGTTGCGCTGGTAGCCGGAACAGGAGCTGCCGCTGAGGCGGGGGTCGCGGAGGCCCCGTCGGGCACGGGGGGAGACGAGGCTGCAGGTGCGGCTGCGGCCGGCGGCATGCCCGCTGGCACAAAGAACATGCCGCCCATGCCGCCAAACATGGCCGCCGCCGCTGCCGAGGCCGCCGCCGCCGCTGCCGCCGCCGCCAGCTGGTGGTGGTGCAGGGGCACCAGCACGCCCGCCACCGTGGGGCCGGGGCCGGAGGCGGAGGCGGGGCCCGACCCCGCCGGCAGGGCCATGGGTACAACGGGCATGTGCACGGGTACCGGCATCGGCATGAAGGCCGGCATGGGGCCGAAGGGCGGGGCCATGGCGCCCAGCATGCCCGGGTGCATATGCATGTGCATGTGCATGGGGGGCCACAGAGGCGGATAGGCAGCCCCAGAGGCGCCCGCGCCCGCAGGGCCGGGCGGTGGCATGAAGGGCGGCCCACCGCTCATGGGAATTGTGGGGTAGGGGCTAGGCGCAGGCATCTGCGGGGCCGCCGCCCCGTCCGCAGCCGCCCCCTCGGCGATGGGCGGTGCTGAGGCTGCGGCGGCGTGGGTCTGGGCCGTGAAAGCGGCTGCGGCAGCCCGTGCCCTTTCCACCCTGACGTGCGCCAGTGCCGCCTCCACCTGGCGCATGCGGGCCCGTACCACGTGCAGCTCCGAGGCGGCCGCGGCCACCCAGGCCTGCTGCGAGTGCGCGGGCTGCGGCTGCCCGCCCGCCTGCAGCCCCGGGCGGGTGGCCAGGCGCTGCACCAGGCGGGACTCCTCCGCGCGCAGGGCTGTCAGGGCGCCGGACAGCATGGCCTCGGGGGAGCCGCCAGCGGCCGCCACCGCAGCCACGGCGGCACCCGCAGAGGCACCCGGGACCGCGGTCCAAGAGGAGGCGGAGGCACCGCCCGCTGCCGCTGAGGCCGGTGGGGTGCCAGGCGTAGCGGCAGGCGGGCCGCCGGCTCCCGCCCTGCGGTGGCGCAGGGCGGCTACTGCGGCTGCGGCCGCGGCGTGTGGCTCCACGGGCCGGTGCACGGGCTCCACGGGGTCCGGGTGGCGCAGCGGAGGAGGCTCGGCGGGGCCCTCCAAGGCACCGACGTCGGCAGCGCCCGCCGCAGCTGCATCTCCGACCGCGGCCGGAGCAGCTGCGGCAGCGTTGGCGGGGGCCGGGGGCTGCCCAGGGCGGCGGAAGACGGAGGCACGGCAAGTTGGGCAGTTCTGCTGCCGCTCTAGCCAGGACCTGCGAGGAGGGGGGCGGGAGGGCGGGGAAGGGTCAGCACTCCGGATGTCACGTAAGCTTGGGATGCCAGTGAACTCCCGCTACATGTACTCTCAGCTCCCCTGTCCCTGCACGGCGCCCACCTGAGGCAGTGCAGATGGAACACGTGCCCACAGTACAGGCGCTTGTTGGTGCCAGCCTCGGCCATCTCCTCTCTGCGGTGGGGAAAGGTATGAGGGCCAATTAGGGGTTGCCGGCGCGGCAGGGCGGTGGCGAAACAGCCTGAAACCGGGTAGTCCTCCCCGTTGCTGCCGAGCCCCATGCCCCCCCGCGCCCCGCCCACCTGCAGATGATGCACACCCCGTCGCAGCGGCGCAGGTCCTCCGCGTTGGCGTCCGGGAAGCGGTCCAGGCGGGCCGTCACCTGCCTGAAGCGCAGGAAGTCGTGCATGCGCGAGCGGAAGTTGCGGAACGTGCTGTACAGGTCGCGGACCTGGGGAGGGAGGAAGACGAGGGAAGGTGAGGCGGAAGAAGGGCCAGGGGTGGAAGAGACGAGGCACAATGGAGGACACATGTCACGCATTGCATGCGCAGCATCCCTTGCAGAGCGAACCCCCCCCCTCGCCAGACCCGGCCCCTGGTCCCCCCCCCCATCTTCCCCGGGCTCCCCCACCAGGTGCAGCGGCAGGCCGTAGTGCATGAACACGATGGCGAAGAAGGTGGCGTACACAAAGAGGTGCAGCAGGTCGGCGATGAGCTCCAGGTAGAACACGGCTGTGCCCTTGCCCTGCAAGGAACGAGGCGGCAGGGGCCCGCAGTCGCACTGGTTCCAGAGGCCTTGACGCACGGCTCGCGCACACAGCCCCGGCCCCCGCCGACTCCTAGAGCCCCCCGTGCCGCCGCCCCACCGTCCAGGTGCCGTCCATGGCAAGGTCGACCATGCTCATGCCGTACTTGAGGGCGTAGCGGATGATAGTGGAGGCCTGAGGCGGCAGGGGGACGCCAAGGGTGCGCGTCAGTCCCACATATACACTAGACGGTTGCCATGCCCGACCAGTGATGGTCGCAAGGTTCTGACGTGGGAGGCAGTTTGATGTCGGGTACCCGAGCAGCGGCCGGCACAGCGACTCACCAGGATGACGTACTCGAACGCGAACAGCAGCATGACCGACTGGCCAGAGGATTGGATAGTGCCCGCGATGGTGTACTGCAGGAAGGCGGCGTCGATGGCCTGCAGGCATGGTGCCAGAGATGGGTGTTGAGGAGAGGAGGGCAAACGGAGCACCTGGGGAGATGGTTGGCAGCCCCTCCATACTGGGGTGGCCCCGGCACTCCGCATCAGCTCCTGCCACCGCTCACCAGCAGCAGTGCCATGAAGAGGACGATACGTGCGTGTCCCAGGATAGATATGGTGGGGGTGACCTCCACGTAATCCACACGGTCCTGGGGGCCAGGCAGCAAGGATTGGGGTTGATTAGCGGTGGGGGGCGTCAGCCGAAACCCGTGCCGGTCCCGAGCACTGAGAGATGCACTTGGAAGCTGGCTATCTTGCGCGGATGGCTCGCACGTAGCTGTCGCCGTTCTTGTCATCGAACCACCCCACTGGGAGATATAGAGGGAGTCCCTCTTCACAACGCAACCCCAAAGGGCCCCACCCCTAGCCCACACACCGTAACCCAACCGCTCGACCCGGGCCCACCTGCACCAGCCAGTGCATGACCTTGATGAACACCAGGCTAGCGAACATAGCAACGAAGAAGGTGGAGAACTCCTCACGGAAGATTGTGAGCGCCAAGAGGGACTCCATGACTGCACTGCTCAGACGCTCCCGGATCATCTCCTGCTCTATGTCCCGCAGGCTGCCCAAGAACAACTGTAACGGCACGAGGGCGTTGCGCGGTTGTCAGGACCATGAGAGCTGGGGGGCCCAAGCAGCAAACCGAACGGACGCGACCACCCAGCGGCACATGCGCCCGATCACCCACCTTGATAACGAGCTGATGTGTAACGAGCGCCAGCGCAAATGCAAGGTTCCCCATGGCTGCAACCGCGACCTTTGATGACGACAGGTAGATGGTGCTGCGATAGAAGCTGCGGGTGCGCAGGGACAGCAAGGCACAGTCTAGATGCCGAGCACCAGGCAAGCAACGTGCAGAATCGAGCCCGGCCTCCGTCAACACGAAGCACGACAACGCTGCAACGGGGCAGGGGCTTTCCAAGCTTGCGCCGGACTCACTATTGCCGCGTCGCGAAGGCATGGTACACCACAGCCGAAGCTGCCAGCACGCTGAGAGCCACATAGCGCCCTAGGGTGAAGCCCATCCTTGCAGACTGCGGCCCGCCCGCTTAGCGGGACCGCACAAGGCTGTTGTGGTACCACAGCAAGTCTGTCCTGGTCGTGTGCCCAGGAGCAGCTTGGGCTCTATAAGGGGCACAGCCTATGTCTCACGGGTTTGGGGGGGCAGCTGACTTTGGGGCTGGGGCACCGCGTGGGGCAAGTAAGGCCGAGGGGGGGGCATGCGCGTGCATGCGCGCGGACCGACCGGTCGCGGGGCACAGGCATGCTACCGCCCGCAGGTGATCTATGCACACAAACACGTAGAGCCAAGCCCCCACACATTCACAGTAGGAAAAGCATAGGCAGGGCACGCTCTGGGGGGCGCGCAACACGCTGAGCGGGCGAAGACGAACACCTGTTTGGCCCTGAGCGGCCTGTTTCCCCCAAGCGCTAAAAATGGCCAACGCGGTGGAGAAGAGCTGCACGATGCTGCTTTACAACGATAAGCAGGCGTCCGCTGCGGAGATTAAGGAGGCGCTTGAGGGCAACGATGCCCACGCCAAGCAGGCAGCCATGAAGAAGGCCGTGTCACTGCTGCTGGCGGGAGAGCAGCTGCCGCAGCTGTTCATCACGATTGTGCGCTACGTGCTCCCCTCGGAGGACCACATGGTGCAGAAGCTGCTGCTGCTCTACCTGGTGAGCAGGTCCAGCCAAGGCGCAGTATCCAGCAGGAGAATACTTAGCACCTGGCAGTATCCTGGAGCTCGGCCTGCTGCGCGGACTCGGTCGCGGCACAACTGCTGATCCAGCTCAAGCGCACACTGCCGAACCGCTAGGCAGCCAGTGCTTCCGCTAAAGCAGCTTTCTGGCTTTGATCGGGCGTGTTGCTGGGGTGACCGGTCCTGGGCACAGCGGTCATCTCTCTTGTCGCGCATGTCGGGTTGGGCGGGAGACAGCCTCGCAGCCTGAACGCGCAGCAACTGACTGAGTTATGATTGATATGCCCCGGGCTTGCAGGAGGCGATCGAGAAGACGGACTCCACGGGCAAGTTGCTGCCGGAGATGGTAAGGACGGGAGTCCCACCACCCTCAACCCATCCCTCCCTCGCCGTGCCGCCGATGCAAAGGGCCGTGTGGGGGGCGCCCGGCAGCAGGCCTGCACAATTCCACTTTTTGAAGCAAGGAGGCAACGCGGGCTGCCTAAGCGGAAGGCTCCGACTTGCTCAGAGGCTGTGAGAAGTGGCACTGACAAGCCGTGCCCCTGCCCGCAGATTCTGATTTGCCAGAACCTCCGAAACAACCTGCAGCACCCCAACGAATACATCCGCGGAGTGACCCTGCGGTGAGGCGGGGTGTTTTGAGCCTCCCGTTCCGACAGGCAGATAGCACATTAGCATGTGGTGGCGGTCACTAAGCCTGGTGCATGGCATGCTGCAGCTTCCTGTGCCGCATCAAGGAGGAGGAGATTCTGGAGCCGCTGGTGCCCTCCATCCTGGCCAACCTGGAGCACCGCCACTCGTACGTGCGCCGGAATGCGGTGCTGGCCATTAACTCCATCTACAAGCTGCCCAAGGTGGGACGGGACGCCAAGGACGGGGCCGTCCGCCGGCCCGTCCACCCGGGTGCACGGTGGAGACTGCATTGTTCTCCGCGATCCTGGCCCGTCGTCGCGAACCCGGTGCTGGTCTGACGCCCTTGCTGGCCTGGGGTGCAGGGTGAGCTGCTTCTGGCCGACGCTCCGGAGACCGTGGAGCGCCTGCTGCGCCAGGAGCAGGTGGGGGCAGGCGGCTGGGGTCATTGGGGTCTAAGCTCCTACAGGGCTGCACGCGGCCGCTGGGGCTTACTCCAGTGAGGCCGATGACATTCTTTAAGCCCACTCGGCCGACGCATGGCCTTGCAGCGCACCTTGGCATCCGGTTGCTGTCGGTCTGTTCTCATAGCTCGGGCTGCCGGCGCCATCACCACCGCCACCCAATGACCCGCTGCAGGACCTGTCCACGCGGCGCAACTGCCTGGTCATGCTGACCAACCACGCCATCGACCGGGCCATCCGCTACATGCTGGACTCGGCGGACCAGCTGGGCTCCTGGGGGGACCTGCTGCAGCTGTCCACCCTGGACCTCATCCGCAAGGTGGGCAGCAGCGTGCGGCTGCGATCATGCAGGCGGAGCCCGTGCCTAGTGGTGTGGGCCTTGGCAATCAAGCCAGCGCATGCCCTCTGCGGTCTGCATCTACTGCGGCCCCACCTACTGCTCCCTGCCGGGTCAGCTCCATGACCTGGAACTCAGCACCCTCCATCTTCCCGCTCCTCGCAGGCCTGCCGCACCAACCCCGCGGAGAAGGGCAAGTTCATCAAGACCATCCTGGTGTTGCTGCAGTCGCCCTCGCCCGCCGTCATGTACGAGTGCGCCGTGACGCTCACCAGCCTCTCCTCGGCGCCCTCGGCCGTGCGCGCTGCCGCCAACTGCTTCTGCAGCCTGCTGTCCTCGCACTCGGACAACAACGTCAAGCTCATCGTGCTGGACCGCCTGCAGGAGCTCAAGGAGAAGCACCGCGAGGTGAGGGCAGCGCGTGCGCGCGGAGGGCGTGCGGGCAGCGCCCTGTTGTGGTAGTGCCCCCAACTGGGTGCTCGGCGACTGCTTGTCATTGCTAGCACGTCAAACCCTCCCCCTTCCGACCCTCCGCCCCACCCCCGCCGCCCCAGGTCATGACGGACATGGTGATGGACACGCTGCGTGCGCTGTCGTCGCCCTCGCTGGACATCCGCAAGAAGACGCTGGACATCTCGCTGGAGCTCATCACCTCTCGCAACATCGACGAGGTGGTGTCGGTGCTCAAGAAGGAGGTGGTTAAGACGCAGAACAAGGAGTACGACAAGGCGGGCGAGTACCGCCAGATGCTGGTGCAGGCCATCCACTCGTGCGCCTTCAAGTTCCCGGAGGTGGCGGGCAACGTGGTGCACGTGCTCATGGACTTCCTGGGAGACGCCAACACGGGTGAGGCGGTTGACTGCTGACCCGGCGGGGCTGCAGGAGACGGGTTGGGACGGGCGGGCGGCTTCCCTCGCACCCCTTGGCCTCACCCCAGCGCCCGGTTGCGGTGCCCCTTCCTTATCTTCGCCCCTTGCACCGCTGCTCTGCTCATCCTTCATCCTTGCGCCCTTTCTTCCCTTGGCAGCCTCGGCCCTGGACGTCATCTTCTTCGTGCGCGAGATCATGGAGACCAACGCCCGCCTGCGCCCCAACGTCCTGGAGCGCCTCCACACGGTGTTCTACCAGGTGCGGGCAGCGGCGGGGCTGCGCTGACCACGGGTGGGGCACTGGGGCCGCCCGCTTTGTCGTCCTTATCCCCCGCTGACGCCTGGTGCGCCCCTGCAGATCCGCTCCTCGCGCGTGGTGAGCTGTGCGCTGTGGATCATGGGCGAATACTGCGCCACCACCCCAGAGATCGTGGCCGCGCTGGCCACCCTGAAGGAGGCGCTGGGGCCCGTGCCCTTCCTGACGCCCGCGGCGGGTGAGCGCGCGGGCATGGTTACGGGCTGGCAGTCAATACCGTACACGCATGCCAGTCATTGCTGCTGAAGCCAGTCAGGATACTGCCATTTGCCTTCCTCCTTCCCTGCTCATTGCTTGTTGCATCGGCCCTCGCTCCTGCAGAGGAGGAGGCCGCCCAGGCCGCCGCCGCTGGCAGCTCCTCGACCAACGCCGCCGCCGCTGCCGCCGCGGTGACCGGCTCCAAGCGCCCCGCCGTGCTGGCTGACGGCACCTACGCCACGCAGAGCGCCGTGGCCGAGGTGACAGCCGCCAGCGCCGTGGTGGCCAGCACCGGCATCGGCTCGGGGCCCAACCTGCGCTCGCTGCTGCTGGCTGGCGACTTCTTCCTGGGCGGCGTCATCGCGGGCACGCAGGTCAAGCTGCTGCTGCGCCTGCAGGCGCTCAAGGACGTGTCTGGTGAGGGACGCACGGGGCGAAGTATGGCATGGCGGTGCCACTTGATCCTTGGCTGCCCGACCACTCTTGCCGTGGCCAAAATGCCCTTTCCTTTCTCACTCCCTTCCCCACTCCCGTGCTCACTTTGTCCGCCCCCCAGCCGCCCAGCTCAACTGCCGCTTCGCGGAGGCCATGTCCTACGTGGTGGCCACCCTGCGCCTGGGCGAGGTGGCGGGCGCCACGCCCACGCCGCTGGACGCCGACAGCCGCGACCGCATGATGCTGTGCCTGCGCGTGCTGGCGGGGCAGGACACGTGGTCCAACTCGGTGTGGCTGGAGGACTGCCGCCGCGCCTTCGCTGGCCTCACCAACGAGAAGCAGGAGGCCAACGCGCGCACTGCCAGCGCCGAGGCGCGCGCCGCGGTGCAGCCGGACGACCTGATTGACTTCCAGGTGCTCAAGAACCGCAAGGGCATGTCCCAGCTGGAGGTGGAGGACGAGGTCACCAGCGGTAAGAGCGCTGCCTGACTGGGCTCGGGGCTGCGGGGCCGCACACCCGCGTCTGGTGAACAGCTTCCCGGGGCTGCCACTTATCCCCGTCCTCACCACCTCCGCCCCTTCGCCCCTCCAGACCTTGCCCGCGCCACGGGCTACGCGGAGGCCGCTGCCGCCGCCTCCTCCCGGTTGAACCGCGTCCTGCAGCTGACCGGCCTGTCGGACCCCGTGTACGCGGAGGCCGTGGTCACCGTGCACCAGTACGACATCGTGCTGGACGTGACCGTCACCAACAGGTGCGGCCGAGGGGCAGGCAGAGTGGGACCGGTGAGGTCATGGACGGGCCAAGTGATCACTGCAAGTGAGGCTGGTCAGGAGCATCCGTTTCCGCAAGACCTGATTATGCCCCGCCCAACCTCCATTCCACCCCAGGACGTCGGAGACCATGCAGGCGCTGTGCCTGGAGCTGGCCACCATGGGCGATCTCAAGCTCGTGGAGCGGCCGCAGAACTACACGCTCGCGCCGGGGGACACCAAGCTCATCCGCGCCAACATCAAGGTGGGCGGCGGGCAAGGGGCTGCGCTTCCAGGGGCCATGCTAGGCATGAGCTCTGGCGAGGGGGTGGGCGTTGCAAACTCGGCAGCCGGGCCCGCGCTGACCTCTGCGCCCGCTCCGCTCCCCTCGGCAGGTGTCCTCCACGGAGACGGGGGTCATCTTCGGCAACATCGTGTACGAGGGCACTGGGTAAGCTGGGAAACGGGGAAAAGAGGGACACAGCCTTGCCTGGCGGGCCTGCGTAAAGCCCTGCCGACTCTCCCTGACGTCCACACGCGGCCCTCTGCTGATGCCCCCCTTTGCCCCTCCGCGCCGCCAGGTACGCGGAGCGCTCCGTGGTGGTGCTCAACGACATCCACATCGACATCATGGACTACATCTCGCCCGCCGTGTGCGCAGACGTGCAGGTGCGGGCAGGCACGGGGAAGGCAGGCGCCGTTGCAAGCGGGGCCTGGTGGCTTGTAAGCCAGACTCCAAAGGATGGGCCCCGCTGTGTTGGCATTGGGATTGCCTCTGAGCGGCCTTCCTTGGTTTGCCCTTCCCCCACTCCCTCCTCGCGCCCTCCGCCCACCTCCCCAGTTCCGCAACATGTGGGCCGAGTTCGAGTGGGAGAACAAGGTGGCCATCGCGACCAGCTTCACGGACGTGGCGGCCTTCCTGGCGCACATCATTGCCACCACCAACATGAAGTGCCTCACGCCGCCCTCGGCGCTGGAGGGTGAGCGGGGTGCGGGACTGCCCATACTCAGTTTGGGAACCTCCCAGCTGTTGGAACGAGACGCACCTGGTCCCTTCTAACCCTCCTCCGTTACCACCGCCCCTCCCGGGCGCAGGCGACTGCGGCTACCTGGCCGCCAACCTGTACGCCAAGTCGGTGTTCGGCGAGGACGCGCTGGTCAACGTGAGCGTGGAGCGGACAGCGGTGGTCGGTGGCCCGGCGGGCACGGAGGGTGGGCGGCTGGCGGGCTACATCCGCATCCGCTCTAAGACGCAGGGCATTGCGCTGTCGCTGGGCGACAAGATCACGCTCATGCAGAAGGCGCCCGCGGCCACCGCGGCGGCCTAGGGCGGCACCGGACGCGGGGGCGTGCGTGGAGCCAGGGAGTCGGCAGCGGGCGATGGGTAGTGGAGCAGGGGCTAGTAGGTCGGGAGAGGAAGGGCTGTGAGGAGGCGGGAGCGAGAGTGGCAACGGGTGCATAGGGCGTGGATGCAATCGGGGCAAGGTGGGCTAGATCTGTGGAACTGTCGGACGAGCTGCTAAGGCATTGCCAGCATCAGGCGGCGGAACGTGTGTGTGGGATAGCGGCAATCGTCTCTCATCTGAGCCCTATGCGGGCATGACTGCAGTGAATCTTTGACGGCATTGACTGACTCTTACATCGGGTTCACGAGTAGGGCTGCATCTGAAACGCGGTCGACTGAGGCCTGTTGATGTGAGAACACACAGAACACACAGAACACACACAGAACATATCTGCGGCCCCGCCTCGGCGGGGCCGCAGCCAGAAAGTCGCACGCATCGAGGAGCGACCGCGGACTGACACCTCCGTCGGCCAGATGATCTTCATTCTCGCTTGTTGGATGCTATGGACGGCTAGCGGAGAGACTGCATGTAAGGGCGAGCTCTGGGACTCAAGGTTGAAGGCGGCGTACTATGTCTCCTCGCACGTCCGGTCGTGGTCGCACTACTGCGCTCATCTGAGCCATAGGGTGTCAGCTAAGTTGGCTGGTAGGCGGGCCTTGTGCCGCGTCAGGCCACGATCGGCAGCCCTCGTGCCGCCGCATAGAAGTCCCAACCATTCGCACGCAGAGCTAGCATGGTGCGGCATCTGCGGGGCTGTCCGGACGAATGGCTTTGCGGAAAGGTGTGATGTTGCGTTCGATGTCATACATGCTGCGAGTGGTGCTCTGCTGGATGTCTTGGTGGCCCTCTGGTTGCCCGTGCGACGCTAGGGGCATTTTGGTGGGATGTTGGGACGCTGTGCCTGGTGGTGTGAGTCAGTGGTGGCCCTCGACGTGCCTGGACGTGCCTTGGCCCTTCAAAGAACACCGGCCCGCTCGCGGGCCTAGACCGCTTCCCAGAAATTTGCGCTTGGTAGGCCAAGCGCCAGAAAAGAAGTTTTGAGGGGTCTCCCCTCGGCGACCCCCTCGTTGTGGGTCAACGACCAACAGTTGGCTGCAGCTGGGGGCGGTGCTGGTATGGAGGCCCATACCCGGTAGGTGGCGCTTTACGCTTAACCCCTCTCAGCTGGTGCTCGGAGGCGGTTCCTACTGTAACCATCGCATCCTGTTGATTCCCGCTGTCAACCGAGCTTTGTCCGCTCCGCTGCCCGCTAGCCCCATATGATCTTCTGCACGGTCGCTGGGGCCGTACGACGACGGGGGATTCTGTGCTCGCAAGGGCCGTGCATCTTATTCACCCGCCTGCTCATCCCCGCTCCACACGTATCTAGTGCGAGAGTTGCCGCACGCATCAAGGGCAAGAACAACGGAGCCCTTCGCTGAGCAGTACCTGCCTCCAACTGTATGCAGTCGCCGTGACAAAGTACCGTCCAGTGTCCATATCTTCACATGCCATCCGCCCATCTGCATGCCTCCTGCAGTCCCGCTGTGCACCCTAGCCCCCTTGAAGCCCTGCCATCCTCGGTCCCCGACTCCCTGTCCTGCGCAATTGACTTGGCGATGCTGCACCCCGCTCACACCACATCTGAGCCCAGCGTGTTCTTGGACCGCTGCTTCTCAAAGGGGGACATGGGTGGCTTCTGCAGGGCGGCCAGGGCGGCGGTGGCCAGGCGGCGGGGGATCTCCACAATGGAACCCGTGATGCCCCGCGAGGGCGCCTGCGCCATCACGTCCGCTGGCGGCGTGGTGAGGTAGTCCCAGTCCACCCAGCCCAGCAGCCTGTCGTACGCCGCCTGCTGCGTGGCGGCCAGGCACTCGCGGGTACGGCGCGGCACGGCCCACACGTACAGCTGCACGGTACGGAGCCACATGCGCTCGTACAGGGTGCCGTACGTGCCTGAGAGGTGGGCAGCGCAGGCGGCAGGGGTCGCAGGGGTCAGGGCGCAGGCCAGGGGGTCCCAGTCGAGGAGCCAGGGGCTCTCAGGCCTCAGCCCGCGCCTCACCTGCGTAGAGCGTGCCCACGAAGAACGCCCCGCCGATGATGTTCCCGATGGTGGCCGGCACCAGGTTGCTGCCGATGATGGTGTGCAGGGACATGTTGCTGCCCAGCATCTTGGCCAGGGACAGCTGGTACTGCGGGGGGAGGGGGGGACACCGAGGGGCGGGGGGTGAGCGTGACGCCGGGGTGCTTGGCTGCGGCCCCACCCCGCCCCCGCCAGTCTTGAGCCGCCTCGCCCCTCCTCCCACCCCTCCCCCGCACCTGGTTTGCGATGCAGTGCTCCGTGCCCAGAGTCACGAAGGCCGACACGGGGAGGTACACGCCCACGGCCTTGCCTGCAGGGGGGGAGGGGGGGGAGGGGCCGGGATCAGCGAGCGCGGAACTCAGTGGCGGCTCCCTGCCCTCTTCTGCCCCCCCCCCCTGCCCCGCCCCTGCCCACCCGTGACGTCACGTGCGGAGTTGGCCATCCACACCGCCAGGTTCACAAGCCAGTTGGCGATGATAGCCTACAAGTGCAAGGGTGAGGGTGATGTGGGAAACATACGCCACAGAAGCTCTGCCAGATACGACGAAAGCCCTGTTAAATGTTTGCCCTGCTCCCGACTCCTTGCTCCCTCGCCGCCCCCGCCCCCTTGCGCCTCCGTCAAGCCCTCCCTACCAGCACCCGGCCTCCCCACCTTGACGACGGTTGCCCCAAAGGGGGACCCTGTTTTCTTCATGGCCAGTTCGATGGGGAACTCGGACTTGTGTCCCGCGAAGAACCCGGCCCACACCGTGAGCTGCGCCATGATGAGGCACCCCGCCAGGTTGCACCACCAGGACAGCAGCCAGTTCTTGATCACGTAGTAGGTGGCCACGCGGCCCTCGATCCAGGCGGTCATCATGTACATGCAGCTGCTCGTGAACAGGTCGGCGCCCACGACCTGGGGGAGTCACGCGGGGGGAGAGCGAAGGGAGGACCGGACCGCAGCCGCGGACCTGGATTAAGTACCCCTCCCACCCAAGTAAATATGCGATTGGGCAGTCAGCTTGCCCACGCCTCTTCCTGTGCCGCCATGCCCCCGCACGTGCAGTCCAGACGGGTGCCGTACTGTTGCCAGCCACGCTTGCGCAAGTAGTCCATAAAGCGAGCTCGCCCACCCCCTTCCCCCACCCCCTTCCCCCACCATGATGATTGTGAGTCCCAGCGGGAAGCCCACGGAGCCGAGCAGGAAGTAGTAGAGTCCCGGGTTGGGGCCCTTCTGGATATCGTGGATCTGGGGGGCGTGGGCACGCAAGAGGCACATGCAAGCTTCAAGCCCTGCGCCCCACTCCCCTTGCTCTCGTTCCCACTTCAGCCAGGGTGCAGGAGACGAGCGGCATGGCTATTGAAAGACGCGGAGACCGTTAATGCCCAGATACACTGCTCCCGCCCTGCTGCCTGCCGTTAAAGCACGCGCAGGCCCATGCGTCACGCAGCCGGGCGCCCCCTCACCTGCCCTCCCACGGTCATGCACAGCATGAAGGAGAAGGAGATGTAGAAACCCGCCATCACGCCCTGAGTCACCTGCCGAGCAGAAGGGCAGGGGAGGGGCGTGAAGGCCGGGCGGGCAGGCGTACCGGCGACCGGTCTCGACGTTATGAACAATTGGTGCGCAGCGTGCGCTGTCCCGCATCATGGGTGTGGGTGTGCGCACCTGCTTCGACAGGGACAGGTGCGTCTTGGCCACGCCTGGCGGAGCGGGGGCACGCGCTGGAGATGAAGCTGTGCGAGCAGGTGCGGGTCATTACCCTCCTCTGCTGCCCCGGGCCTTGGCGCGCCTGCCCTCACCCCGTACCCTCTGCGTCCGCCTCCCGCTTCGCTCCCCCCTCCCCGCCCCCACCCGTGGCCACGATGTGGTCGTAGGTCTCCTTGGGGCTGAGGATGACCCGCGCCGCCACCTCGGCGTGCTCCTCGTGGCGAGGGGCCTGGGAGAACACGCGGCCGCCGGGAGGGGGCCGGGCGGCGGTGGGGGGAGAAGCGGGGGGCTTGCCTGCGAGGTGGGCAGGGAGGGCAGACATCCCCTGGGGTCAGCCTCCTGGTGCGCAAGCCTTCGGAGCCCTTCTTCGTCCAGGCCTGGCCCCAGCCCCCCCAGCGCGCGCTGCATACTCAGCACCCCAGCGCTCGGCCCTCACCACCCGGCCCCGTTGTCTATGACAACCCACCCGGCGGCATGGCGCCCCCGGCATCGCTGGGCCGCGGGGGCCAGGGGCTGCCGGGGCCCAGGCCAGCGCCGTCCGCCGCCAGAGCCTCAAACAGCGGCCGCAGCTGCCCCGAGCCGCCCTGCCCGCTGCTCAGCGCTGGGGGCAAACAAGCTCCCCCCGCAGCCCCGTCGCCCCAGGGGCCCGCGTCGCTGCCGGTGCCTAAGCCCCCGGGCGCCAGGGCGGGCCCGCGGGTGCTGCCATTCGCGGTGGAAGAGGCACGAGCCGAGGGCAGGAGGGGGATGGTCGCCGCACTCCCGCTTCCGACCTCGAAAGGTGTTCGCCCCGAGGGCGAGGCGTAGAGCCGGTGCTGCGCCGGGGGCTGGAAGGGGCTGGCGGCCGCGGGCCGGGGCGAGGCGCTCGGGGGAGCGGTGCCGGCCGCTGCGCCCGGCGAAGACAGTGCCGAGGGGGACGCTAGCGACGCCGAGCTCGGAACCTGCTGCTGCTGCTGCTGAGGATGAGGAGGATGAGGATGAGGCTGCTGCTGCTGCGGGTAGTGCTGCTGCGGCTGCGGGCCGCGGTCGGCCCGGAAGCGCCCAGCGCTGGCGCCCGCGGGCGGCGCGGACTCGTCCATGCCGTCGCCCTTGAGCGGTGGCGAGTGGGCTAGAGTTGATGGATGCTGCGTGCACCGGTTCTGCGGTGAAGCACCAAAGTGCGTGGGCGCGTGTCGGAGCGCGTGCGCAAGTTTCAAGCGAGCGCGGGAGCGCCATGCATCCCGCGATGCAGCGGGGCCGCCGGCGCCGCGGTGCACGCATTGCTGGGCCAGACCCACTGCCAGAGCCCACCGGGCCGGACACCACCCGGAACCACAGCCCCTCCGTCACGGACACGCACTGCTCTGGTTCACACTCCAGTCGGGCGTGGGCGTGGGCTCCCGAGCGTCAACTGCCCGCACCTGGTGG
Source organism: Edaphochlamys debaryana (assembly GCA_016858145.1). Classification (NCBI taxonomy): domain Eukaryota; kingdom Viridiplantae; phylum Chlorophyta; class Chlorophyceae; order Chlamydomonadales; genus Edaphochlamys; species Edaphochlamys debaryana. The sequence goes on along the minus strand of JAEHOE010000231.1, from coordinate 57,744 downwards.
GCATGACTGGAACGCGATGCCGGCCCCCCTCAACCCCACTACCCACATCCTTTCAAGTGGCGGCAAGTGCTTCGTATGCAGTCCCTGACCCCCTCTTCTGTGCGCCGATGACGTCCGCGGGGTCGCGGTCGTGTGGCATGGCCGAGTCCCACCCCCGGCCCCCAACCCGAGGATTTGGCCGAGGTCGAGTGTCCGCTCGACCTTAACCCTAGCTGACAAGGGTGGCCCCGTTGATCTGAGCCCTGCAACATGCTTGTTGTTATGCTCGGCGTTACGAGATGGCTCGCGTCGCGCCGCACATGCACAGCTTCAAAGTCGGACTGCCGGCAGGGCTCGAGGTGTCTTTTCGGCCTCCCCGCCGCTAGTCCACAGTCTTGCTCCACGCGTATAGATACATACACAGCCATACATATCACGGCAGGTTACCGTCAACGTGCGTGGTGCGATTTACGATTGAGCCCGAACATAAGACTGCGCGCCAGCATCCATGGCCGCAAACGGTGCTCCCAAGAGTTCTGACGGGCCTGGGCCCGATGTCGAAAACCACGGGGTGACGGAGCCTGCATTGACTGCGAAGCCTCAAGTGACAGCGAATGGCAAGGCCAATGGCGGTGGCTCGCAGCACCGCGTGATGGGGCTATCGGATTTCGTTGACGCTCGGCTTGGCGGAGCACCCAGCAGCGTGATTTCAGCTCCGGCATTTCGCGAAACACAGAGCCCCCCGCCAAGCGGCTACCGCCGTGCCGAGGATGCGGGTAGGAAGCGGCACGTGGCTTGGAGGCGCGCGAGGCTGGAAGCCGCGTGGTTGAGTCAAACCCCGGTTGTGTTTGCCGCACCCGACCGCGCTTTGCCGCCCGCAGGTGCCAAGTCCGCTGCAGCCTCTCCGCCGCCCGCCCGGCCCCCTCCCGGCGGCCGCGTGTTCTCCCAGGCCCCCCGACACGAGGAGCACGCCGAGGTGGCGGCGCGGGTCATCCTCAGCCCCAAGGAGACCTACGACCACATCGTGGCCACGGGTGGGGGCGGGGAGGGGGGAGTGAAGCGGGAGGCGGACGCAGGGAAAGGGCTTGCCGAGGGGATAGGGGCTCTTGGGCTGGGGGAAGCAAGTAAGGTTTATAACCGGCACCTCACCAGCACTGGTTCATTAGAGCAGGCCGGGGAGGCGGAGCAGTGCATCTGCTGGCCTCACGCAACCTTTGCCCCCGTGTCCGCACAGGCGTGGCCAAGACGCAGCTGACCCTAGCCAAGCAGGTAGGCCCGATAGGCGCAAGCGTAAGCTTAATGCGCTGGGGGTCGTTTCCGAGCAAGGCGCCACCTTAAAGCCCCTCACCGCATCCCCTCCCCTGCCCTTCTGCTCGGCAGGTGACTCAGGGCGTGATGGCGGGTTTCTACATCTCCTTCTCCTTCATGCTGTGCATGACCGTGGGAGGGCAGGTGAGGGGGCGCCCGGCTGCGTGACGCATGGGCCTGCGCGTGCTTTGACGGCAGGCAGCAGGGCGGGAGCAGTGTATCTGGGCATTAACGGTCTCCGCGTCTTTCCGTAGCCATGCCGCTCGTCTCCTGCACCCTGGCTGAAGTGGGAACGAGAGCAAGGGGAGTGGGGCGCAGGGCTTGAAGCTTGCATGTGCCGCTTGCGTGCCCACGCCCCCCAGATCCACGATATCCAGAAAGGCCCCAACCCGGGGCTCTACAACTTCCTGCTCGGTGCCGTGGGCTTCCCGCTGGGACTCACGGTCATCATGGTGGGGGAAGGGGGTGGGGGAAGGGGGTGAGGCGCTATGCATTGCGCGTTGTTGGTCTGGAGGTGGAGGTCAGAACCAAGTTGGGACCCGAGAAAGGGAGGAAAGCTACCTTCATGCCCCGTCCGCTCTCTCCTCTCTCCTTCCACGCCCTCCTCGCTGCTAGGTTGCTGGCGCCGACCTGTTCACGAGCAGCTGCATGTACATGATGACCGCCTGGATCGAGGGCCGCGTGGCCACCTACTACGTGATCAAGAACTGGCTGCTGTCCTGGTGGTGCAACCTGGCGGGGTGCCTCATCATGGCGCAGCTCACGGTGTGGGCCGGGTTCTTCGCGGGACACAAGTCCGAGTTCCCCATCGAACTGGCCATGAAGAAAACAGGGTCCCCCTTTGGGGCAACCGTCGTCAAGGTGGGCAGGCCGGGGGTGGGGTGGGGTCCGGGTTCACGGCACAGAGGGATCGGAGACGCATGGCGGCTGTGCCAGGGCGGGCCTCTGGATGGACTTCTCTCTTTGGCCAGGCAGCGGCGTGTAGGCACAATGAGACGCGGACTGCTACCCGCCCGCCTGCTCCCCCGCAGGGCATCATCGCCAACTGGCTTGTGAACCTGGCGGTGTGGATGGCCAACTCCGCACGTGACGTCACGGGTGGGCAGGGGCGGGGCAGGGGGGGGGGCAGAAGAGGGCAGGGAGCCGCCACTGAGTTCCGCGCTCGCTGATCCCGGCCCCTCCCCCCCCTCCCCCCCTGCAGGCAAGGCCGTGGGCGTGTACCTCCCCGTGTCGGCCTTCGTGACTCTGGGCACGGAGCACTGCATCGCAAACCAGGTGCGGGGGAGGGGTGGGAGGAGGGGCGAGGCGGCTCAAGACTGGCGGGGGCGGGGTGGGGCCGCAGCCAAGCACCCCGGCGTCACGCTCACCCCCCGCCCCTCGGTGTCCCCCCCTCCCCCCGCAGTACCAGCTGTCCCTGGCCAAGATGCTGGGCAGCAACATGTCCCTGCACACCATCATCGGCAGCAACCTGGTGCCGGCCACCATCGGGAACATCATCGGCGGGGCGTTCTTCGTCGGCACGCTCTACGCAGGTGAGGCGCGGGCTGAGGCCTGAGAGCCCCTGGCTCCTCGACTGGGACCCCCTGGCCTGCGCCCTGACCCCTGCGACCCCTGCCGCCTGCGCTGCCCACCGCTCAGGCACGTACGGCACCCTGTACGAGCGCATGTGGCTCCGTACCGTGCAGCTGTACGTGTGGGCCGTGCCGCGCCGTACCCGCGAGCGCCTGGCCGCCACGCAGCAGGCGGCGTACGACAGGCTGCTGGGCTGGGTGGACTGGGACTACCTCACCACGCCGCCAGCGGACGTGATGGCGCAGGCGCAGGCGCCGCCGAAGTCCGCGGTCTCCAGCGCGCTCTCCGAGGCGCCCCGCCGCCTGGCCACGGCAGCCCTGGCGGCGGTGCGGCAGCCCTCGCTGACGGCGTTCGAGAAGCAGCGGTCCAAGAACACGCTGGGCTCAGACGTGGTGTGAGCTGCGCGTATCAGCTTGGCACACCGCTGAGGGGCGCCGGACGAGCGTCAGTGCAGGCGGGGGCCCTGTAAGGCCCGTTGGCAGCGAATCAAAAGCGAAGGATAAGCGGGCCTTGCAGGGACAGTGTCCTGGTGGGTTGGCATCACAACCGCTACCATGTCTGGGGAATATACTGTCGGCCGTTGCATGGGGTTGAGCCGTTTGCATGGGTTTGGGGTATGGTAAGAGCCCATTGCATGGGGCTGGGGTATGGTGAGAGCCCATTGCACGAGGTTGGGGTTTTAGGGCGGTTGCATGGGGTCAAACCGTTCGCATGGGGTGGAGCTGGTGCTCTTAACGCGTGACATATCCGTTTCAGGCCGGCCTCGAACGTTGAGCCGGAACCGGTATCTGCTTCTAGCTACAACCCCAACCGCTGAACTTGTTTACTTCCCAAGCGTGCGTGCATCAGGGTCCGGCTGCGGGCCGGTGCGGTCGTGCCCTAAGTATGTGACGGTGAGGTTTGCGCCTGAGCAGGTGCGCCCATGCATCGGCGCACAGGTTTGACCGAGTCCTTAGTCCCATGGTTTGCTTGGTGGAAGGGCTGCTGCATTAGCGCCTTGTGGAGTCTGGGATGCGGGCTGTCGTTGTTGGGTGGGGGCTTGTGTGGGAAGCAGGGGCCGGGGAGAGTCTGGTCATCGGGGGTTTGTGCGAGGCCATGGAAACTCGTGAGCCCTGGGGCAGGGCCCCGGCCCCACTTTCCAGTATGCAGCCCTGGGTACTGCAGCAAAGGCTGTCGTGTTATGCACGTACTGTTTCGTTGTTGACGTTGATCATAAACTGGCCAGGCTACGAGTCCAGAGCCTGTGCTAATGGCAGGCTCCAGGCCTTGGCAGTGGAGCGGCAGGGGCGAGCGGGTGTGTCATCCGGAGGGTCCCCATGTGGGCGTGTCCCATGGAGCAGGTTTGAGGGAACAATGAGGGTTCGCAATGACGGGGGGTTTCATGCCATATCACTAGGCGGGATACACGAGCGCGCAGGGTGGTGACTAAGCGCGCCGTTGCTGGAGGAAAGGCCCGGGGGGGGGGGGTGGCTTGCTGCAGGCAAGTCTGGTCAGCTTTGTATGGGCCAAGGCCATTAGACGCCCGTTGCCTCGTGTCGGTGAGCGACTCAGTCGAGCCCTCCACCTGTCACTTGTACCAGGCCTGAAAGGCTTCAAGTATTGTGCGCTACGCAAGGGCTCTAGGTGATGCTGGGCTGGGCAAGGTGTGGGATCAACCTCGTGAGCGAGTTCTTTTGAGATCTGAGCCCATGTGACTACTAGCCGTCTGTGCCCATGTGATACTGCTTGTATAAGCTTGACCGAGCCCGCCGTTATAGAACACAGAACCATATGTAAGGCGCCTGTTCCTCGAGTCCCCAGGCTGGTGAGGCGAATGTGGATGGACCGAAACGTCAAGTCCTCGTTCGCCTGCCTCCGAGGCTAGCTACACCGCGTGGAATCCATCAGATGGGGGCGCAGCCGTGCGGTCAGAGTAGCGGGCCCGAGCCCCTGGCGGCGCATCTGGAGGGGGGGAGGTGTGGGTTCGGATCCCACCGGAGTCACCCAGCAGGCTGTGATGGGCGGTTGAGGTCGTTTGACGCGTTGAGTGGTTAAGTGGTGCTGCACGTCGATGCGTGGGATCCGGTCGGAGCTGTAGCTGGAAGAGGGTGGGGTGGCGGTGCATGGTGGACGCAGTGGTGAATGACCAATAACCCTCGCACCCAAGAGGCACCAGTGCTCAGCACCGTGTGGGTGTCTGTAAATACCCGCTCGCCTAGCATATAGCTAGTGGCCGGCGATAATGCCGTCAACGGCCCCTGCGTGCCAGTGCGTGCGGCAAAGTGAAAGCGAGGATGGCTGTCCGCCGAGTCAGGGCAGGGGGAAAGGGCCCCTCCCCGCCATCACGCCCGATATCATGCTCGTTGTAACCCCTCGTGATCTGGTTTCTTCCTTATCCCGACCCGTACCGGGACATCGGTGATGTACGTCCGTCCGGTACATGCAGCTGGCCCGGGCCCAGCACGTGGCCGCACACGTGCCAGCCCTCGTGCGGCGGAGTGACCGTTGCTCTGCGGCTCACACCGTGCGCGGTACATGCCTGCGTCCCCAGGGGCCTCCGCCACCTCAACCGGTGCCGGCAGGTGCGGGCTGGGGTGCTGGCGGCCGGCGGGGGGCGCAGGCGGCCGCGGAGCAAAGGGCAGCTGGGTGGGCGGCCGAGAGGAGGGTGGTGGCCGCGGAGGGCAGCACAGGCCGGAGGTGAGGCGGGGCAGGTTGCAGCAGCAGGTCTTGAGCATCCTCTGGACGGCCCACACGCTACGACCCTGTACGTGGGGTCGAGGAGGATGAGGCCAAAGCTCAGTGTGCGTAAAGCAGGGGCAAAGCGGGGTGGTCAGAGTGAGGAGACCTCTCTGTAGCCGCCCAAGCCCCCGGCGGGAAGGTGAGGGGATGATGAGGGCCTCGGTCACCGCCTCCTCCCCCCCCCCGCCCCCACCGTAGCCAGCTGGCCGCACCTGGCCGCTGATGCCAGGCTGGCAGTAGGGAAAGCCGTACATGTGGAGGGTGACCGCCGACGCGCCCCCAGCGCCGGCCGCCACCGCGCACGGTTGGGGGGGCAGCACCACGGAGTTCAATCGTTACATACCATAACTCCACCAAGCGCTAAACCGTGCTGCTCCTCCCAACCAACAACCAATCCAGTAAGCCGATGCTCCCAAGCTGCCCTAACGCTGCCCCAGTTCCCCCAGTTATAACGTTGACATAGTGGCCGGTAGCTTTTCAGTCCGCTCAATCTCAGGCAGGGCAGACGACGCCCTGGCACGGGCCCCCGGCCCCGGGCCAAGCGGCCTCGGGGAGGTGGGGGGGAAGTAACGACGCAAAGCGTTGATCTAAGCCCGGTACCCTACAGGACCGGGAAAGCGAACTCTACACGGCAGATGCTGCCCCAAGGCGGCAGCTGCCGCTAAGAAGCGGCTGAGGTACGGCGTTGCCGTACCCAGCACAACATACTCAATCGGAGCAAGAACTAGCCTTCTCCAACGCTCGTTCCTCGCTATGAAGAAGTCGCGTTTGTTCACCCTGGGAGGACGAACCCGGGGATGGGGTGGGCGGAGGGTGCGTGGCGCGTGGTCCGCCGCAGTCAGGGGCGGTGGGGACTGTCCACTGGGGCGGTTCAGGGCTGGTGTGCAGCAGTAGCAGCAGCAGCCGCGGCAACAGGGGCCCGAGCTCGGCCTGCGGTCGGTCCACGTTGGAACGTGTTGAGGCCCAGCCGAACGGTGGACGGCCCCAAGGCTCATGTTGCCTCGTACGAACTGGGTCAGCTCACCTTGCTGAATGCCGGTCGCCCTGCCCCCTGCCCCGCCGGCGCCAAGGCCGGGAGCCGGTCCCAGCACTGCGCCGCACCAGTCCCTCTGCGCCGTGTGGCTCCCGCAGCCCCGCCCCAGCCGTGCATGCTCCTCTCACGACACCCTGCCCGCCCCGCCCACCACGGGCGAGGCTGCGGCGCACTCGGCCGCACGCACACGCACCGCCGTCCGGCGCAGACGGCGCCCAGGGTCGCTTGATACGTCGGAGCTGATGAAGGGCGACATGCCGACACCCGGGCGTACCATTAGCAGGTGGCTGCATGTGCGGCGCAGGTGGCTGGTGCATGCTATTGGTGCCGGGCCGGTGCGTCCCGTCATGAGGTGAGTAAACCGCTCCCTCCCGATCACCAACTCGGGCCAACCACGCCATCACCTTCAGGCCTGTCCGTCTGCATCCATGCGAATCGGGATACCTTGCCATGTCACCCGTAACAGCCCAAGACCCCGACGGTAAAACGCGAGCGTGCTTTGCAACCTTCTTGCCAACATCCTTACATCATTCCATGGCCGCCGGCGACCGGGGGCCTGCAACCGCATATGCACTTGTTCCGCACTGTGCTCAAACCCACGCCACAAAGGCTTGGCATCCAAGCCCAGGAGGCCATCCACGCCCAGCGCCTCTCGCCACACTGGCTCCAGCCCCAGTCTTCGTTTCAGTCGTACCTCCTCCCTCCCTATAGCTAGAGGGCGTCAAGTCCCCCAGGTCAGCCCCCTTGCGACAGCCCTTCGGCTGCGGTTGCGGGGCGCCCACAAATGCCGCCAGTGCCCCTGATCACGTGCTGACACCATTCAATGACCCCTCCCCACTCTCCCAGTCCCACCCCTTACTGCCCCCGCCCCCTCATGCGTCCTGCCCCTCCTCCAGCGCCCCCTCGGGCCCTTGCCCCTCGCCCCCGCCCTCGCCATAGGCATCCGCTGCCGGCTCCCCTGCGTACCCCTCACCCTCGGCCTCGCCAGGGGCCCCATCCGCAGGCGGCTCACCGAAGCCCTCCGCCCCGGATGCCTCGGGCGCTGGCTCGGCCCCGCCCTCCTCGGCCGCCTGCCCGCTGGGCTCAGCGCCGAAGTCCCCCGCCTCGGGCTCCGCGGCAGAGGGCTCCGCGGGCGGCTCCCCGGCCCCCGAGGGCTCCCCAGCCGGGGGCTCTCCGCCGTAGTCCGCCTCAGGAGGGGCCTGCCCACTCGCCTCAGCAGGCATCGACTCCGGCTCTGGCTCTGGCTCCGGCGCCCCGGGCTCCTCCCCGCTGTACCCCGCCTCCGCCTGCGCCTCGCCCGCCCCGTAGTCCGCCTCCGCCTCCCTGCCCGGCGCCGCGCCCTCTCCAGCGTCGGCTGCAGACGCCTCGGGTGCGGGCTCGCCCGAGCCCTCCGCCGCGTTCGAAGCGTCCGGCGCCGGCTCGCCTCCAGCGCCGTAGCCTTCGTCGGCCGGCGGCTGCTCCGAGGCTGCGTCTGGCCCTGGCTCGCCGCCCTCCTCGCCGCCGTCGCCCTGGTCAGCGGGGGCCTGCTCGCCCCCGTCGTAGCCCGCACCTGGCGCCCCCGCCTCGCCCTCGCCCTCGCCCTCAGCACCGTAGCCCTGGCCCTCGCCCTGGGGCGGCGGCGGCTCCTCCCCGTAGCCCTCCTCGCCGCCCGGCTGCTGCTGCTGCTCCTGCTCCTGCGCGTACCCCTCCTCGTACGCCCCCTGGCCCTCACCGTACCCCGCCCCCGCCTCCGCCTCCGCCTGCTGCTGCGCCGCCATCTGTGCCTCGTAGGCCGCCTCCGCAGCCGCCTCCATGGCCGCCTCCGCCTCGCGGGCCGCCTCCGCCTCCCGCGCCTCCGCCTCGGGGTCAATGTCCTCCACGGGCCGCTCGCTGCGCCCGGGCAGGGATGCGGCCACCATGGCCGCCGCCAGCTCCCCGCTGCTGCTCAGGCCGTTGCCGTTGCCGTTGCCGCTGGCACGGAGCGGGGCGGGGCCCAGCGAGCCCGCTATGGCCGCGCCGCCCAGCACGCTGTTGGGCCCGCTGCCGCTGCCGCCCATGCCCAGGCCGTCGCGCAGGCCGTTGGCGGAGCCGGTGCGCAGGGGGGGCTGCGGGGGCAGGCCGTGCGGTTGGCCGTGCCCGTACGGCGGGGCGTGCGGGGACAGGTGCGGCTGCGAGGCCTGCGGTCCGCCCATGTAGCCGCCGTGCACGGGCGGGTGCGGCGCGTGCGGTGCTCCGCTGAACCCGTCCATGGGCGGCAGGCGCTCCCTGCTGATGGGGCGGGGCACCACCATGGCCTCCAGCTGCTTGATGCGGGCCTCCTTGGCCATCATCTGGGGGGGGGGGAGGGGGTGAGATGGTGCGGGGGACGCTTCAATGGGCCGTAGATCCTTGAAGGGGCCAACTCAAGGAAGGGCTGAGTCCCGACTCCAAGCCGTTCATCAGGCCCACCATTGCCCCGTCCCCGCCCCTCGCGCGCTCACCTCTTCCCGCAGCCGTGCGATGAGGTCCCGCTGCATGTCCAGCTCCCGCCGCAGACCCTCCGACACCTGCGCCTCGGGGCTGCCGCGGCCGCCCGCGCCGCGCGGGCCGTAGCCGCCCATGCCGGCCTTGCCCGCCATGGTGCCGGCCGCCGCCGCCGCCGCCCCGCCCTTGAGCGCCTTGATCTCCCTCCGCAGCTCGTTGATCTCCTTGATCAGCGCCGTGTTCTCCTGCATGATGCGCAGGTTGTCGGTGCGGTGCAGCTCGCTGTCCTTGGCCAGCTTGCGCTTGAGGGAGTCCACCTGGGGGTTAGGGGGGGTAGGGGGGTCAGGGGGTAGGGGGGTTAGGGGGTAGGGGGTAGGGGGTAGATGAGAACGTGAGCGGAAGGGGCACAGGAGCGAGGTGTGGCGTGGCGGGTTATGAAAGCCAGGGTCGCATCGAGGCCTTGCTGCCCTCCGCAGCCCGCGCCGCTCACCGTCTTCTCCAGGTACTCGCGCTGCCGCGCCGCCTCACGCTCCACGTCGCCGTCCTCCTCGGGCCCCGCGCGCAGCTCCCCGCAGTGCTTCTGGTAGAGCCACTTGACCTTCTCCTTGAGCACCTTGGGCTCCTGCAGGTAGCCCACCACCTCCTGCAGGTCGTGCTGGAAGCGCCGCAGCAGCGCGTAGGCGTCCTGCTTCTCGCGCCGCTGGTCCGCCACCTCGTTGGCCAGGCCGGCCTGCGGATGGGAAGGGGGGATCGCGGGAGGGAGGTGAGGTGAGGAAGGGAGGTCAGGGCGGGGTGGGCAGTCAAGGGCTCCCACAGCTGCAGCCATGGCGCCTCCACTGCCCCGTCCGCACAGCGCCAGCCTGCCAGCGCTCCCACCCCCGCCCAGCCCCGCCCCCTCGCACCTGCTTGAGGCGCATGTTGGAGATGGTGAGGTCCAGGGTGGCGTTGGTCTTGTGGTAGCGCTCCAGCTCGCCGTCCATCTCCTTGATCTGGGGGGGGATGGAGAGGGGGCAAGGGGAAGGTAAGATAAGGAGTGGGATGGCAAGTGGGCCTCATGTGCACTGCCAGGCGGCCGCTACATAGGACCTCAGCAGCCGCACCGCTAATCGTCAGCCAAGGTCAACCCCGACTTCCCGTAATCTCACCACCATCCATTCCCAGCCCCCCCCCCCCCCACACGCACACACCTGCTCCTTCATCTCGGCGATCTCCGCCTCGCGCGGCTCGATCTGCTTCTTGAGCTCCTTGATCTTGTAGTCCAGCACGAACTTGAACTTCTCCAGCTCCTGGTTCTTCTTCTTGAGGTCGTAGATGCGGCGCTCCTTGTCGCCAATGGTCTCGTCGCGCTCGCGGATCTGGGGCGCAAGCGGGCGAGGGCAAGGGGAGTTTGAATGGGTGAGTTGGGGAAGGTGCCCAGACCGGCAGGCCTGGCGCCAGGGCTCTCCGCTCCGCTCCACAGGTACCGCCTCGACAGACCACCGCCCCCGCCCCCCAGCCCTTAACCCCTCCCCCCCCCCCTGCCCCCCCCCCGTCACCTCGCGCTTGAGTGACGCGATGTCCTTTTCCAGGCTGGCGATGGTGGCGTAGAGCTCCTTCTTCTGCTCGTACAGCTCCTTGATCTGCGTGTTGCACACCTCGATGTCCTTCTGCAGCGCGTTGAACTTCTTGCGCATGATGCCGTTCTCGCCCTTGAGCCGCAGAGAGGTCTCGCGCTCGGTCTGGAGCCTGCGGCAGGGGGGGGGGAGGGTTGGACGTGAGGTGAGGTGAGGTGAGGGCAGGCACGAGCAGCAGCAGAGCCCCCAGTCTTCGCCGCAAGCTTGAGCTCCCTCATTCCCCCCCGCCCCCCAGCCGGCCCCCACTCACTTTTGCTCGTACTTCTCCTTGGTCTCCTCGATCTCTCGGTCCGCGTCCTCCTCCAGCTGCTTCTTGATCTCCTCGAACTCGCGCTCCAGCTCGGCCTGGGGCGCAGAGGGAAGACGGGGCGGACGGGGAGGGGATGAGCCGGAGAGGTAAGGGAGGGCACACCGTGCAGCATGGGGAGGAGCACGGGCACCCAGGCTGCCCTTGCCAGTGCCCCCCGCCCCCCGCACGGCCCCCGCCCCCACCTTCTCGGCCTGCAGCGCCTCTATCTTGAGCGCCTCCTCCGCCAGCTTGGCCTCGTAGTCCTCGGTCAGCTCCGCGATGACCCGCTCGTGGCTCTCCACCAGCAGGCTATTCTGCTCGTCCCAGCGCTCCGCCAGCATCTCCTTCTCCTGCATCAGCGCCTGGTACCGCTCCACCTCGGCCATGATCTTGGCCTGGTACTGCGTGTCCAGGGCCTGGGGGGGTGGGAGGGTGGAGAGGGGGGAGAGAAGAGAAGGGAGGCGGTGAGGACTGAGGGCTGAGGGGTGAAGGGTGAGCGTGGAGGTGGGCTAGAGCTTGCACTGAACAGCCGAGGCATCCCCCCCCCCCCAGTCCGCGGCCCTCACCTGCAGCTGCGCCTGCGCCCGCTCCTCCGCCTGCTTGAGCTTGTCCTCGTACTCCATCTCCATCTCGTTCTTCTCCGCCAGCAGCGACTCGAACTTCATGCGGTCGCTCTCCGCCTCCGCAGAGTACTTGTCAGTCAGCTCCTTGACGCGCTCCTGCGGGGGTGGAGAGGAAGGGGGGAGGGGCGAGGGAGGGCGTGAGTACCGAAACCGGGCAGCTGCGGCCTCGTGTACTCCTACCCCGGCCATCGGAGGTCGTTGCAAGACCCCTGCGCACTTCTTGCTTGGCTTCATGAGGCGTCCCCCACCCCAGGCTCCACACGTGCTCCTCTCCCTCCCTCGCCCCCCTCCCCCTCCCCCCCTTGCCTGCAGGTGCAGGTCCTTGAGGCGCAGCTGGTACTCGGTCTGCATGGTCAGCTCCGCCACCTGCTGCTCCAGCTCCGCCATGCGGGAGCGCTTCTCGTCCAGCTCAGAGCTGGGGGTGGGTGGGTGGGAAGGGAAGCATGAGGGGATTGAGGAGGGGTTGCGGCGGGTGGGCGACGTGAGACTCCCCCTCTCCCTCCCACCTGCTGTTCCCGGACAGTCCTGCGGGTCCTTCTTTGCACGTCCTCAGCATCCTCTTCCCCCCACCATCCCCATGACCCCCTCCCCTCCCCTCCCCCGGCGCTCACCGTGTGACCAGCACCTCCACCGCGTACTCGAGCTTCTCCTGCTCCCTCCGCGCCGCCGCCCGTGCGTCCTTGTCGCGCACCTCCCACACGAACACGCTGCCGTCCTCGCCGCCGCTGACCAGCATGGACTCGTCCCACGACACCTTGAGGCGGGACACGGGCGCAGAGTGGCACTTGGCCTCCTGGAACTCGCCTGGGGGGGGAGGGGAGGAGGGGAGGGGCGGTGGTTGCGGGGATGCACGTGGGCAGGGTTGTGCCGCTGTCCGTGCGCCGCCTCCAGCCCTCCAAGCCGCAGCTTGTTGCATGCACCCTCCCTCCCTGATGCCCCCCGGCCGCCCCGGCTGCTTGGGCTGAGCGCTCACCCGTGAGCGGGTACTTGTAGGTGCGCACCGCCCCCCCCTCGGTGGCGGCGAACATGACTCGGGCGTTGGGCAGCAACGACAGCTGCGTCAGGTTGACCCCGCCCGTGTCAATCTCCTTGGAGATGGTGGTGCCGGAGCCCTGTGGGGGGTAGAAATGAGGAGGAGGGTTGGTCGTGTTGGTGCGGCCATGGCGCCCGTGCCACGCGGACCCCGCGACCCCGCAGTGTCCCCCCCCCACACCCTGCGCCCCTCCCTCCCCCCCCACCGTGGAGTCCTCGAACTCCTTGATCTTCTTGTCCGTGCCCGTGGCGTACAGCAGCTTGCAGTCGGGAGTGGCCAGCACCGAGGAGTAGGCGCAACCCTGGGGGGGAGGGGGCAGGGGTGGGCGGGGCAGGCGGCGGCGTCAGGCAGCGGCGGTAGGCAAGGGGGAGAGCTCTCTGGCGGGCAGCTGGGGCCTCCCGCCCCACAGCTCCGTACCCCGTGTCCCTCACCCCCGCCCCCCGGCCCACCTTGAGCACGTGCTCCTTCTCTCGCTTGAGGTCCTTGAGCCGCCACTCGTACACCGCTCCGTCCATGCCCGCCGAGATGAGCTTGGAGTCGTCGGGCGACCAGGCCACGGAGCGCACCTTGCCGTTGTGGCCGCGCAGGTTGCCCACGTTGTCGCAGGTGTAGGTGTTGTAGATGGAGATGGTGGTGCCGTTGACAGCGGCAAAGTACCTGGACAGGCGCATGGGGCAGTGAGTGCCGTAGAAGCCCAGAAGCAGCCCCCACCCCACGCAATCGCCCTACGTTCCACAACTCCACGGTAAGCTCCTACAAGACCTCCACCCCAGCTCCCAGCCCCCCCCAGCCCCCGGCCCCGCCCCCTCGCTCACTGGCCTCCGGTGCTGAAGCAGCACTCCCTGCACCCCTTGATGCCCAGCTCCTTGATGGGCTTGAGGTCCTCCATCAGCACCGCCATCAGCCGCAGCTTGTCGGCGAAGCCCACCAGGACCTTGGGGGGGGGGGAGGCAGAGGGTGCGGCGGGGGGAGGGGCGGGGTGGGTACGGGGCGGGGCAGCATCTGGCAAGGCCACCGTCCAGGCGCCCCCAAGCAGTGGGCCCAGCGGGGCGCCCCCGTCAGAGGCCGCACCCCAGCCTCGGCCCAAGGCTCCGCCCCGGCCCCAGCGGCGCACCATGAGGCCCGTCGGGTGTATGGCTATGGAGAAGATCTCGTCCGCAAAGGTGCGGTGCAGCTCGCAGGTGCGCTCCGCCCAGTTCCACAGCCGCACGGAGCGGTCGGTGGAGCAGCACGAGGCGATGAGCGCCTTGCGCACGCACACGTCCAGGCCCGTCACGGGGCCGGCGTGGTTGGGCGTGCCCAGCACCTGCAGGCGGCGAGGACAGGGGGGGGGGGGGTCCAAGGGTCAGGGGAGGGCAGCGGCGCAGGGCTACGGGGCCCCGCACGAAGCAGCCCTCGGGGCCCGCCAATCCTATCTGCTCCTTCCGTTGACCGGACCGGCAGCCCTCCGGCCCCGCCACCCGCCACCCCTGCGGCCCCGCTCCCGGCTCCCGCGCACCTCGAAGTTCATTTCGTCCTGCTTCATGATCTCCTGGTTGCTGAGCAGCAGCGTGTAGACCTGGTTGTTCTCCATCGAGCAAACCAGGTGCTCCTCGTTGGGAGAGATGGCCAGGTTGCTGAGGCAGGGAGCGGGAGGGAGGGGCAGGGCCGGCCGTGCAGTGAAACACAGCCCCGGTGCGCCCCGCTGCCGCTGGTTTGGCCCAAGCTGCCCAGCCCCACAGCTCAGATGGCCACGCGGCCTCCTCCCCGCCGGCTGCCGCACCTCCAACCACCCACCTTTCCATCGCCTCCGCCCCCGCCCCTCCACTCACAGCACTTTGCAGGCATTCCCCTCGATGGTGAAGCTGCGCGCCCTCCGGAAGAACTCCTTCTCGTCCCGCTCGAAGATGGTCACCACGCCCCCGTCCTGCCCCACCACGAAGCCCTGGGGGAGGCGGGGGCACACGGAGGGAGCCGTGGAGGAGGGGGGGAGAGGTGAGGACAGAGCCGGGTACAGGGGCGAGCGCAGGGGAGGCTCGGAGGGACCACGGCCCGGCGCAGCTATCCCCCCTCGTGCACACAGCCAGTCAGGAAAGCCGCCGGGTCAGCACCGCAACCTGGCAGGGGCTGGTGAGGCCGCCGGGCCACGCACCTTGGAGTACGCCGCTATGGACACGGCGGGGAGGCCGTTGTCGCAGGAGAAGGCCGCCTTCATGTCCGTGCCCTGCGCCCGGCGGGGAGGCGGCGGGGGAGCCAGTCAGACCCCGGCATGGAGGGACGGCGCACTGCCTGCACGGCCCGCCCTCGGCCCTCGGGCCCAGCAGACGAGGGAAGCCCTCCTCGCCGCCTCCGTCCAGACATGAAGACCCCGGGGGATCCCAGCGCTCCCTTACCCCGCTCCCGCTTCCCCCCTCCCCCCCCACACCTCCAGCAGCAGCACCTCCCCGTCCGCCATGCCCAGCAGCAGCCGCTCGCGCTGCTCGTTGGAGCCGGCGGGGTCGGGCACCCAGCACTGGCACGAGGCCAGCCCCGGGTCGCGCTTGCCGATGACGGGGTTGGCGGGCTTGAGGCCGCTGTCCGCGTTGCGGAACATCTTGAAGATGCCCTGCCCCACCACGCCCACCAGCGCAGAGTCGCCCGGGGAGAAGGCGCACTGCGGGTCGCACAGGGGGGGCATGTGGGTCGGGACAAGTCGGGCCTCATGCGGGGGGCAGGGGTGTCCCTGGCCACGGCCATGGCCTCGTGCTCCCGCCCACACCCTCCCCTCTCGAACCCTGCTGCCCCCTCCAGCCGCTCCCCCAGCCCCACTCACGCTGTACATGGGCACGCCCTGCTGGTTGGTGGTCTTGACGCAGCTGCCCACTTTGCTCTTCTCCCACACCCACAGCACCAGGTTCCACTCGGGCGCGCCGCCCTGCCCGATCAGCGTCTTGCCATCGCCCGAGAAGGACAGGCTCACGTACTCCTGTGAGGGGGCAACGGCCGTCCATGTGAGCGCACAACTGGCTCGGAGGTGTGGCAGGCGGCCATTGGCTCTGTCCTTGTTGTCGTTGACTGACGCTCAGTTGGCTGTCCAGCGGTAGGGGCTACGTGCTGGCGACACACCGGCGGCGAGCACTGGCGCTTGCCGTGCCCCCTCGGCCCCCAGCCACCCCAACTCACGCCCCTTGGGACGCTCCACCCGCAGCTTCCCCCGCCTAGCGCCCTCTCTCCCTCCCCCGTCCCCCTCCTCCCCTCTCTCTTCAGCTGCTCGCCCTACCTTGGAGCCAGCGTCCGTGGAGACAAGCACCTTGCGACGCTTCAGCGTCTGGAGGTCATAGACGCTTATCATGGCTTTATCGCTGCGCTCTGCCACGGCCAGCAGCTTCTTGTTTGAAGAAACACACAGGGCCGTGATACCCTCGCTCTCCAGCGTGCCCGGTATGAGCCGCTGCGTCCGGGTGTCCGGCGAGTAGAGCACAACATTGTGCCCCGCAGGGTACACGACCGACCCATCCTCCGCGTAGTGGACGTTATCCTTGACGTCGGCGCGGAAGCCGAAGATGTACCTGGTCGCGGGCGGCACCATACGCGGCAATGTTTCGGTCGCGGGGGCCGCGGAACTGCTAAAGGAGCGGTTAGCCCCCCTCCCCTCATCCCCGCAGCTCCCGAGGGCATGGGAGCAGCGACCCTGTGCACACTGCTGTGCTTGGGGACTGTGCATGTTCCATTGACGCTGGGTCCCCGACCCGTATTCGTGTCCGGTGGTGTCGGAGACCAATCTTCTGCACCCCATTGCAGTATTGGTAGCGCACCTCGGCGCCAACGTCGACGTAGCCATCGTTGCTGCTCCCGGCCGCTAGCCCAAGCTCCGCTGCAGATGCCTAACTATACACGGCTACTCCTATAGCATTGTTCTCAAGGCCGTGGGCGCGAATGCACCGCGTTGCGCAACTCGTGCGATTCAGCTATGTTTGCGTCTGAAATCACGAGACCAGTGAACCTTACAATGCCAATTTACTCCTTGTACTGATTGGAAGTCGCATATAGCGGGAAAGCGTGTCGGGCGAGACACTGCGCTTGCTCGAAGGAACCTCGGTACGGCGCGCCAGTCGGCACGACGGGGGCGGGAGGCCCCCGCACCCCCGCGGACGATGGTGCTTGAGACGGTTCTGGATCGCGCTTGGCGCGTGGTACAAGTGAGGGACTGGAGGGGGGGCGCAGGTTGAGCTGTGCAGGCCGCGCAGGCAAGGCAGCAACAGGCAGGCATCAGGCATCCTCGGCGGCCCGGGTTTCGAGCAATCCTCAGCGACGCTGCACCCAGACGCTTCCCCTGCACAATGTGCTTCGCTGCGTACTGGCGACAGTCTCTCGTAGGCTGCCCTCGGTTGGCTGAAGACCCTCAAGGCACGGCCCTGCCCGGCCAACCACATGGCTGCAGGCCTCGGCAGGCCTGCCCCAGCACAGGCAACCACGTCCTTCATCTGTGGGCAGCACAGCCTACACAGCCCCCACCGCTCCCAACCCCCGCCGCGGAAGTCCCTGTCCATGAAGCCTCCTCGGAGGCCGAAGCCCCCAGACCCCAGACCCCACTGCCCCCAAACCCTTTCTTGCTAAACTCCCTGCCCTCCCGGGAAGCCCCCTGCTCCTTGGCCCCCAAGCCGCAAGCCCGCAGCCGTCCGTGTGATGCTTCATACGTTTGTTGTACGTTAGACTTTGTAAGTATTGCTGGTTGAGCCGTGTCCTCGGGGACTCGAAGGCAATCTGTACGCAGGGGCCGGCTGGGGACTGCAGCACCTGGCACTGCTGGCAGCACTGCATTGCCTCGGGTACTGGCCCTTGGCTACCCCCTTGCTTGGGCGGTTGAGCATGCCGATCGGCAAACACGGGTTTACGACAAGCGACGGCACGCCCCCGAGCATGTCCCAGGCCCCCCTCAGCCCTCCGGTACCTGCACGAGGTCGTGCTTGCTTCCGTGAGGCCTCGTGAGGCGGTGGCGGCGCGTCAAGCGCGGCAACGGCAGGCAACGGCCTGCCGCACCGCCTCCCCGCCCACCTCCGCGCCTACGGGGAAACCGGTGCGCTGGGAGGGGGCCGCGGGACGGGGCTGGTGCCCCCGCCACCATCTGGGGTTTTGGGACGAGCGACGGCACGCAGGGCTTCCGCATGCGGCGTGCGCCTCGCCAAGCCCTGCCCCAGGCTTCAACTTGGTTCCACATGCGGCCCGCAAGACTCCTCATACATAACGCTCGAGTTCACCTACGCCGCGCCAGAGCGTGTGCACACACCATCATCGTGCCGGTCCTGCTCAGGGCGCGAGGTCGATCTCCTTCTAGAGGCCAAGCACTGCTCACATGAAGACTGTAGTGCGCTAGAAGCTGATTCCTGACGCTTGCTGTGCTAAAGACGCGGGCGTGCGCGCGTAGGCCAGAGCTCAGCCAGGTCGTCGCACAAGCCCGCTTTGGAGGTAGCATCCGAAGAACTTGCAGCTACACACTAATACGGTGCCAGAGGCGAGCCTCTACGAGGACGCGCGCAGTGGCAACATCGCTGGCTGGCTGGCTGGCGCACGGCTAGACCTCAAGCCCATGGTATCTCGAGGGCGTATGCGTAGCTGAGACGGACCCTCGGTTGTTGGGAGTGGCGGGCGAGGGCTCCCTCGCTCAGCATGGAGCGCGAGGAGGCCGTTAACGCGGTGTCCGGAGCCATAGCCGGAGTGGTCACAGCGGTCTTCGTGTGCCCTCTCGATGTTCTCAAGACGCGGCTTCAGGTGAGAACCCGCCTTGGAGGCTGGGGGGCGCCTTCGCAGGTTTGCCCCAGCTGCCAATGTGTGTGTGGGGGGGGGGGCGGTCTCCACCGAACCCCGGCCCTCGTGCCTGGAGCTTTTGGAGGGAGGGGTCCGGTGGGGGTCAACCTGGGCTTGGGCTAACCTGGACTTCTAGTGGCACTGGCACGGGCAAGGCATCCTAGTGCACCCTCCAGGCTCCGGCCTTGGAGTCGGTCATTTGGCACCCCTGCAGTCGCTCCTTACCTCACCCGACAGCTCATCCGACGTTCCCCCTCCCCGCCTCTCCCCTCCCCTCCCCTCCCCTCCCCTCCCCCCAGGTGTCCCGCGCCAGCAGCACCTCCATAGCGGGGGGCATAAAGGCCATCGTGGCTCGGGAGGGGGTGAGCGGGGCGGGGCGCAGAGCGAGGGGGGGGGGTCGAGGAACCAGAGGCCGCCGACGCTGTCGGGCGCCTGTCTCTGGGGCCAAGCCATGCCGCGGGCTTGCGGTTCTCCCAGCCTTCTGCTTGAGTGCAGCACGCGACGGCACCTGTGCCAGTCTTCGTCGACTGCTCGAGAGCCCCCCACTGCCTCTGCCCTCACCGCCTTGCTCCCTCCGCCTCCCCCCCTCCCCCCCTCCCCCCCCAGGTGGGCGGCATGTACAAGGGCCTGGGCCCCACGCTGCTGGCGCTGCTGCCCAACTGGGCGGTCTACTTCGTGGTCTACGACGGACTCAAGCGCCGCCTCGCGGCAGCAGCGGGCACCGGACCGGGCGTGCCCGCCTCCCCGCTCACGCACATGGCGGCCGCCGCGGGCGCGGGCGTGACCACCATCCTGGTCACCAACCCGCTGTGGGTGGTCAAGACGCGCATGCAGTGCCACGGCATGCTGGCGCCGGCGGAGGCGGCGGCGGCGGGGGCGGGCGTGGCGGAGGCGGCGGCAGTAGCAGCAGCCACGGGGGCGGCAGCCGCCGCACCGGCAGTTGCGGGGACGAGTGGGCCGGGGGCAGCGGCAGGGGCAGCGGCAGGCACCTCGGGGGCAGGCGCCGCAGGGCCCGGGGCCGCGGCGGGGCCAAGCGGGGCAGCGCAACGCGGCGGCAACGGCGGGGCGGCGGCGGCAGCGCGGGGGCCGCAGCCGGGCCCTGGGCCTCCCAAGCCCGTCGCCCCCCCCTCCGCTCCCTCCACCTCTGCCGCCGTGGCCTCCTACCTCCAGCGCGCCCCCTACCGCTCCACGGCCGAGGCGCTCCTCCGCATCGCCCGCGAGGAGGGCCTGCGCGGGCTCTACAGCGGCCTGGCGCCCTCCATGGCGGGCATAGCGCACGTGGCCATACAGTTCCCGCTGTACGAGGCGGCCAAGCAGGTGGGGGGGGGGGAAGGGGTAGGGGGTAGGGAGGAAGGGGGAAGGCGGGAGGAGGATGGGCGGGTGGCAGGGCTGGGACCGATTTGCGGCTGAGGGGGAAGGCGGCCGCAATCAGACAGGGGTGACCGACCAAGCGGGGCGCAGGCGGTAGGAGAGAAGCCCAGGTGGAAGGGGGCACATGCGCAGAGGCCAGCGCTCCTGCAGCTAGAGGCGACTTCCCATCCCCGCACGCCCGGTGGTGAGGCGCTGCGGGCGCACCTGACTGCCGCCATGCGCGGGCTGGGCGACTTGCACAGGGGAGCGGGGCCGGGGTCTGCGGGCTGGGGACCTGCGGGCGCTGGGGCGGGTCAACTCCCCTAAGCGTGGGGCCTCGGGGACTTTGAACCCCGCAGGAATACCCCCCCCCTCCCTTCTTCACCCACTTATGGCATGGGAATCAGCTGCCTGTCTCCCCCCAACTCAACCGTCCACCTCTTCCCCCCTCCCCCTGCCCGGCAGTGGGTGTCGGACCAGAAGGCGGTGCGGCGGCTGGAGGAGGCGGCGGCGCGGCGGCAGGCGCTGGCGGAGGCGGGGCTGCCGGCGGGCGGGGAGGCGCAGGCGGCGGCAGCGGCGGCGGCGGGGGCGAGTCCCGAGGAGGAGGAGGCCGCGGCCCTGGCCTCCTCGGGCCCCGAGCCCCTGACGGTGCCCGAGCTGGTGGCCACCAGTGCCTTCGCCAAGGTGGTGGCCTCCACCGCCACATACCCGCACGAGGTGTGTGGGGGGGGGGACCGAGGGGGGGGGGGTAGGGATGGTGGGTGGTTTGACCACAAGTGGACTGGCAGTGCCCTGGAAGGAGGGGTGCTCAGGGTCGGGGCGACGGGTCGGGGTGAGCTGCGTTGCGGGCTGCTTCATACGCAGGTGTGGGGCGGGGCGAGCGGGTGGGGTGGTGTAAAGCGCCTACCGAGGTGCCCCAGTCAGCAATGACGAGCCGCGCAGCACCTGCGCGCTTGGTCCACAGCCTCCGTGCTCCCATGCCGGCCCTCCCCCTCCCTGCCCCCCTGCACCCCCCCCACCCCCCCACCCCCCCACCCCCCAGGTGGTCCGCTCCTACATGCACCTGTCCGGCAGCGGCCCGCTCAGCGGCCTGCGCGACGCCGTGCTGGCGGTGTGGCGGGAGGACGGGCTGCGCGGCTTCTACCGGGGCTGCGGGGCCAACCTGCTGCGCACCACCCCGGCCGCCGCCATGACCTTCACCACCTTCGAGCTCGTGTCGCGGGCGCTGAGGGACTCGCTGTGAGGGGGGAGGGGCGAGGGGGGGAGGACTGAAGGGGCATTGCTGTGAGGTGATGAATGTGGGAGGGGGCCTGCCGGGGACTTGTGGGCGCGGGTGGCAAGGGGTGCGGGGCACAGCGTTGCGGTGGTGTCTGCGGCTGCCGGCCGGGTACCGGTATCCCCGGCGGAGACCGGACGCCTGCGCTCCGCCGCGGTGTGGCCTCGCGGGGGGCCGGTGGGGCCCAGGCGGCAGACCCGCGCGCGTGTGCTGAGAGGGCGGGGCTTGTGCTGGGTCCGAGGATAGGTTTATGCCTTCGTTCATCGCTAGTTGGGTGGAGAGGCGGGGGCGGGGGGTATAGCAGGAGGAGCAGGATGGTCGAGGGGTCGCTGGTGCACAGGGAAGCCGGCTGGGCAGGGGCGTGCAGGGGCCTGTACTGCGGGGCTCGCGGTTGTGTGCGGGGGTGGCTGGGGCCTACAGAAGGAGGGGCTGTCGAGTGAGCTGACCTTCGTGCGCCGGAGTGATGGCGGCTGCGCTTGGGCTTGGGCTGAAGGCGGGGACGGCTTGGCCGGAGAGGCCGGAGAGGCACAGAATGGGTGCAGCGTGAAGGCGGGCGGTCCCGCGCCGGCACCGGTGTAGGGGCGGGCCGTTGCCCATGCCCCGGCTCAGTGCCGGCTGGCGCTTCGGGTGCCCTGCGGGGTGGCGGGTGGTGGACGGGAGCAGTGGAGGTGGGCGTGGAATGGCGAGCCTGGAGGCTGGCAAGCGACTGAGCCACGGGCCCACGGCGCGAGAGGTCTCGAGGGAGAGTCGATCAGTCGAAGGCCATGGTGTAAGGCCTGGCTCGTGGCCTGCATCCTGGCCCGCACAGGAGCACGAGAGGGCTTAGGTGTGGCCCAGTCTAAACGAGGGCTCTCTTGGTCTTGAAGCGGGGCCGTGGGGACGCATAGCCTCCATCGAGCACACAAGCACCAATGCAGCACTACATGAAGCGGTAAGCACAGATGATGTTGAACAGGGATGCCGCTGGGGACGGCCGTCGAGGTGGGGAGGGGTGGGGACGAGGACCCATGCCAGACCAGACGGCGTGCATCCGAACCAACCTCTCACGACTTTCCATTGCACACTCCTACTGTACATTCAAGCCGCGCGGTGTAACGGCAACTTGCGGCCACTCGGCAGAGAGTCGGGACTACTCGCTGGGCGAGCCACCCCGCAGCCATGCCTTACGAACATCACAAGTGCTTCATCAGTAGAATATAGAAGCGCAATCTGAGCTAGTAGCTGCACCCGAAGTGGCGGCCATCGCTGGGCTGGGGCCATGGCGACGGCATGCCTTCCCGCTCGCAAGGAGGCGCTCCTGGGCAGCGGTGGCCCAGACAATGGCGTTGACAACCACAACGACCCGGCGCGAGTATGGTAAGCACGCCTCTCCCTGCGCTTCAAACCTGCCCCGCGGTGCCAATCCCCGCCCTGCCAGCTCTGTCACCCCAACCCGCCTCCTCCCCCCCCGCCCCAGGCTGCCCGAGCTGGTGGCCCGCTACGCCCGCTTCCTGCCGCCCAACCACACAGCCGCCTCCCTGCGCCTCGTGTCCAGGGCCACGCGCGCAGCGCTGCCCGCGCCCGCCCACACGCGCGTGCGCCTGTCCCAGCCCGTGCCCCCCCACGCCTTCGCCGCGCACTGGGGCGCACCCGGGGGCGCGGCCACGCGGGGCCTCACCCTGGCGGGGCGGCGGCGGCTGGTGGCCCTCACCGCCGCCACCGGGGTGCTGCCCAACCTGGCCGTGGCGCTGGCGGCGGCGGACTGTGCGGCCGACGTGGGGGCGCTGGCGGCGGCGGCGGCGGCGGGGCAGCTGGGCGCGTGCCGGGCGCTGCGGGCGGCGGGGGCGCCCTGCACGGCGCGGGAGGGGCGCGTCAAGACGCACGCGCTGACGGCGGCGGCGGAGGCGGGGCAGCGGGAGGCGTGCGAGTGGCTGCTGGAGGAGGTGGTGCCGGGGGGGGGGGTGATGAGGGACGTGCCACATGCGGAGGGAATGTGAGGTGGGGCGATAGGCCGCAGGGATGCTGCTGAGAGGTCGCTGTGGGGAGCGTTAGGAGGCTGCCCTGCGGTGCCCTCAAACTGCATTCTCCAAACCCCTCCAACCCCCCTTGGCCAGGCGGGCGCCGTATGGGCGGAGGCGGCGGTGCGGGGCGCTGCGCGGGGCGGCCACGAGGCGCTGACGGCCTGGCTGCTGGGGCGGCGGCCGCCGCACCGCATCCCGCCCCACAGCGGTCAGATGCTGCTGGCGGCGGCGGCGGGGCTGGGGCTCGAGGTGGGGTGGGGGGTGGGGTGGGGAGGAAGGAGCTTGAATTCTGACCGGCGAGGACTGGCGAGGACCGGCGTGCCCCGCGACCCCGCGTGCGCCCGCTTGCCCCGTGCACCATCCAGCCCGTGCCCCACCGTCCCTTTGTCATCACTCGGTCCCGCCCCTCCCCAGGCGGTTCTGCGCATGGAGGCGGAGTGGGCGCTGGAGCGGGGCCGGAGGGGCGCCCAGGCGGAGGCGGAGGCGGAGGCGGCGTGGGCGGCCGCACTGGCCAATGCGGGAGGGGTCGCGCCGCCGCCGCCAGAGCCGCCCGCGATTCCACCCGATCTGCCGCCAGCGGCCGCTGGGGAGGCAGCGGCGGCTCCCCAGCAGCCCCCGGCGGCGCAGGGCCGGGGCGACCCCGCAGGCTCTGCCTCCCCCGGCCCGCCTGGCCCCCTGCCTCCCCCCCCTCGCCACGTGCAGCCCCCCCTGAGCCGGCAGCGCCTGGTGGAGTTGGACGAGCACGCGGCCGAGTACGTGCTGCAGGTGGGGGGGGGGGGAGGGGGTCAGGTTGGTAGGGATGATGAGTAAGATGCGCATGGGGCATGGGATAGGTATCGGGTTCGTATGGGGTAGGAATGGGAGACGTATGGCAGACGTATGGGAGACGTCTGGGAGACGTCTGGGAGACGTATGGCAGACGTATGGGAGACGTCTGGGAGACGTATGGAAGGCGTATGGGAGACGTATTCCCCTCCTGCTGTGGGCCCCTTAGGTCCTGCTGGCGCTGACACCCGCTGCGGGGCCCGCCTGCACGCAACCTTCCCCCCTTGCCTGCTCCGTCCCTCCCGTCCCCCTCCCCCAGGCCGCTGCGGGCTCCCCCACCCCCGACTGGGCGGGCAAGGTGGCGGCGCTGCAGGTGCGGGGGGGGGGGCTGCGGGTGGGTGGGTGGGTGTGGGTGTGGGTGTGAACGGGACTTGCAGACGCAGCGGTCTTGACCCCATGACCCCTGTCAAAGCCCCCCACCCCCACCCCGTGCTCCCGCCAAAAAACCCTGCCCCCCCCTCCCCCCAGCGCCTGGGCTACCCCGCCGGCCCCGCCGTCACCTACCGCGCCGCCGAGCGCCCCGACGCCCCCGCCCGCCTGGCGCTGCTGGCGGCGGCGGGGCACGCCCCCGACGAGGGCACCGCCGCCGCCGCCGCCCGCGCGGGGAACGCCGAGGCGCTGCGGCTGGTGCTGGACGCCATGCAGGTGCCCCTGGGGGGGAGAACACGCAGGTGCCGTGATGGTGGGGGAAGGGGTTAGGGCGGCGGAAGGGGCTGGGGGGGTGTCGGAGGGCTTCGCTGCACCCTCTGGTGCAAGCGCGCGCACAGTAACCCCGAGCGCCTCACGCCTTGGCCGTGCGTTGCAGGGCAAGGGCCCCGCGGCCGTGCACCGGGCTGCCCCCGGCCCCGGGGACCCCCTGGATTCCCGGGCGGCGGCCGCGGCGGCGGCTGCGGCGGGGGCGGAGGCCTTCCGCTCCGACGGCGCGACGGTGGGCGCTGCGGCGGCCAGCGGCAGCGTGGAGGTGCTCAGCGAGCTGCGGGTGGGTTGGGTGGGCGCTGCCTGGCGGGGGGCCGGGGGGAGGGCCCGGGCGGCCAGGCTTCCCCGTTCCCCCGGCTTACTCTCCCTGCGCACACGAACCTGTTTGCCCGCGGGGACACTCCAACCTCTCCCCTCCCCCCCTTTCCCTCCCATCCTCTCCTTCCGCTCCAATGCGTACGAACGTCAACCCCCCCCCCCCCGCTCTCCCCGCAGGCCCGCGGCTTCCCCGTGGGCCCCGCCGTGCTGCACCCCCTGGCGGCGGGGGGGCACCTGCCCGCCCTGGCCTGGCTCCTGGCGCAGCCGGGGGTGCTGGGGCCGCGCATGCCGCTGCCCCGCCTGGCGCCCAGCGGCCTGGCCTCGGCGGCGGCGGGGGGCAGCCTGGCGGCGCTGGCCTGGCTGGAGGGGCGGTCGGGGGTGGGGGCGGTGGACGCAGCGGGGTGGGCGCTGGCGGCGGGGGGCGGGTGCGTGGCGGCGCTCGAGTGGCTGGCGGAGCGGGGGAGCGCCATGGGGGTGAGGCGGGAAGGGAGGGGGGAGGGAGGGAGGAAGAAGGGGAAAGGGAAGGGGGGGAGGAGAGGGCGCGGTTGGGGATATGAGGGGAGGGTCCCGCCGCTCCCGCCCCTGTGCCCTCTCGCCCGCTACCGCTGCACCCCAACCTGCCCCCCCCCACAGCCCCCATGCCCCCTCCCCGCCTTTCCAACCCCCCCCACCCCACCCTCCCCTTCCCTCCCCCCCCCAGGAGGCCGGTGTGGCCTACCTGGCCCCCGCCGCCGCGGGGGACCACGCCACCCTGCGCTGCCTGGCGGCCCTGGGCTGCCCCTGGGGCCTCCCGGGCCGCGTGCTGGCGGCGGCGGTGCACAGCGAGCGGGGGGGCGCGGGGGTGCCCACGCTAACGCTGATGCTGGCCCTGGGCTGCCCGCCCGACTGGGAGGCTGCGGCGCGGGCGGCGGCGCGGCGGCTGGAGGCGGCGGACGACGGGGACGAGGCGGCGGAGGCGGTGGCGGCGTGGGTGCGGGGGGCGGAGGAGGCGTGGCGCGGCGAGCAGGGTACAGCGGGGGGACGGGGTCGGGAGGGGGGCCCGAGGAAGAGCGGCTGAGGGTAGAGCGTAGGGTGGGGCGGAGGGTAGCGCCTCCATGTGATGCACAAGGGATGAGCGTAGGGTAGGGCGCAGACGCGGGAAGGCTGGGGCTGCTGACCAATGGCTAAAGGGGCCGAGTGCCTCGGGTCTGGCGGCGCCGTGTGCTGTGTTCCTGCTGCGTGTTGTCCGTGTGGGGACGGCCCCCAGCGCGCATCCGGGTAACACCACTCCATGCCCCTGGTCGCTCATCAGCCTGAGGCTCCCCGGCTTGGTCTGGTTGCATGCGTTACAGCGGGCCGCCAAGCGAGCGGGGGCCCAGCCCCCAGCCCTGCGCCGCAACCCTGCGCCGGGACAGTACGCGGGCCATTGACGTGGCCGGCAACAAACAGGCGCTCCATTGCTACGCCTTCGCAGTGGTCCCTCTTTGTTCTTCAGACCCGTTGTTCTTCCGACCCAGAGTCCCCCAATCCCCACCCGATCCGCCGCCCAGCCCATGCGAGCGCACCCGCCCAGCAGCCCCCAGCCCCCGCAGCACGCAGCACCTGCCGGCCGCTCCCCCAGGGTCTCAGTCGAGCCACCGCTAGCTGGTGAGCGTACGGCAGTGCTAGCATGCTCGCACCAAGGCCGCCCCGCCCCCGCCCCGTCCGCCATGCCACACACGCACATCAACCACATACCGAGCGGCGAGGCGGTGGGTAAGCGAGGTGTGCACACCTCCTGCACACACCCCTCGTACACACTGCCGCGCGCCCACGCCATGCGTCTCATTGCCACACCCTCACAACGCCGCCCCACGGCTTTGCTTTGTTCTTGTGGTACCCAAGACCAACTCGCATCGATTCCTTGTCCATCGACCCAGGCCACGCGCCGGCTCCCCCCAGAAATTGGTGCCACAGCAGGGCGCCCCCCCCAGTGCGTGCACCGCGCGTCGTTGCCTGCCTGCCCACACCGCAACCAATCTAGCTGGCAGGTGAGTATAAGGGGCCGAAAAAAGGGGGGGATGCGCAATACTACGTGTATGTGTGGAGAGGAGGAGGGGATGCAAGCCCCCGGGCCCGGTCAGCACCGCCACAGCATCACGGCGGCCGTGTGTAAAACCGGTTACCACATACCAATGGCCCTTGAACACTATGTAGCGGCAAGCGGTGGAAGACACGTGCGCCCCCATGTACCCATTCCCATGTGCCCACAATCTGACAGCCGGCCACAGCTTGCGAGGACCGAACCCGGCGCTGCGTACATCCCAATACCGTAGCTTGGCTCGCATGTCGACAAGGGGTTCACCCCACGGCGTTCTTATTGAAGCGACCGCGATATCTTCCCCTAGGGGCCCAGCGGCAGCCAGCCTCACGACAAGGCCCGCCAAGCTCAGCGGCACCGTCGGCACGCGTCATGCACCTGCACAGCGGCCCCTCGACCTGAAGCAGAAAACCGGGGGCCTGGAAAGGGCCAGCAAACACACGACTTGGTCGCGCCCTAGCAAATGAAGGGTGGCAGATTACTAGAGGCGCGCAACGCTTATTCAATCCCGCTCAAGGGGATGTCAAGATAAGGATCAGTGAAAAGGATCACAGGAATAAAGTAATTGATCAAGGGCCGCACCATTTGAACATGACCGTGGTGCCAATAAAGACATCTTACTTTCTCCGAGGGATTCCAATAAAACACCCCGCCGGAGCTCACGCGGAAGGACCCGGGCATCAGGTTCCCTCCCCCCCCAGGGGCTCTGCTGTGTGGCCCTCCGGGGCCTTGGCGGGGCGGGGAGAGCCGGGCAGCGCCCGCCCGCAGCGGCCGCGACCACTGCCCCTAGCGCTCGAGCCCTTGTACGACGCCGTGCAGCATGCTCACAGAGCCCTTTTATTGTTCATTGGCGCCCCAAGCCAGGGTTGCTGGCAATTTATTGGAGCAAGCGATGTGCTCCCTCCCACCCCGACAGAGTTCGGTCGAGCCCGGGCCATAAAATGTTTGGCCCAACCCCAATCCCTCCACCCCACCGAAGTGGTGGGGCGTCCAGTCCCCCCTCCCTTTCCCCCTCGGCCTTTCTTCCCCTCACCACTGACGCCCGGCACTCGCCTGCCCACGAGTGGAGCCCCTTGCCCTCCACTCCCACCCCCTCTGCGGGGTCCTCAGCGCAGGCCCCCGGCCCCCCCCGCGGGCAGCCACAGGAAGCTCTCCATGCGGCCCTTGCCCTTGACCTCCACCCCCCCGGTGGCCTCCCAGCCCTCCTCGTCCTCGTCGGGGGGCAGCAGCGCACGGGTGGCGGCGGAGGCGTGGATGGCGCCGGGGCGGCCGGTGGACTCCTGGGGTTGGGGGTGAGGGGGTGAGGGGGTGAGGGGGCGAGGGGTGAGGGGGTGAGGGGGTTTGGGAGTTGGGAATCAAGGGATGGGGCGGCACGGGTGGGCTGAGTGAGAGGAGGGGGGACGCAGGCTTGACGAATGCGGACTCCCGCACTGCCGCGGCCCCAGGGCCAGGGCCCCCCCTGGACCCACCATGCGGCTGGCGGTGTTGACCGTGTCTCCAAAGAGGCAGAAACTGGGGGCGGGGGGCGGGGCGCGGACCAACGGCTGAGAGGCGGCGGCGGCGGCCTGGCTGTGGTCAGCCCTGCACGTGCCCCGGCCCCCCGTGTGCAGGGCGTGCAGCGAAACGGGCACATGTGCCCTCTTACCCTTCCCCTGCCCCTGGTCCCCGAAGCCTCACCGCGGCATCTTCCGCCCGACCACTCCCGAGGTGGCGGGGCCGCTGTGGATGCCCACGCGGATCTGGGAAGGGAGGGGCAGTGGCAGGACGGCGGGTCTCGGCATGCCCCGAGGCCACCGCCGCCGCTGTGGCAGCACGCATGGAGGCGTGGCAGTGCAGCGCTAGCCCGTGCCAGGGTAGACCGCCCTGCCAGCCCCAGCGTACCCCGGCACCCCAGCGCCCCCGCACCCCAGCAACCCCCGCACCCCACCTGCACCGGCTCCCCGCTGCCCGGCAGCTCCACGCGCTGCGCCTCCTCCAGCATGGCCCGCGCAAAGGCCACCACGCGCATGGCGTGGAGCGGGTCCACCTCGGGGCAGGGGCGGGGGGCGGGGGGGCCGGGGCCGGGGCCGCCGGGGGCGGGGCCCGCCCCGCCCCCGCCGCTGTGCACCCCCCCTGCCGCCGGCCCCGTCCCCGCGGTGCTGCCGGCTGCCGCCGCCCCCGCCAGCGGGCGGCCCCGCACGTGGCGGCCCTCGGCGTCCCTCGCCATGAGCCCCCCAGCCACCATGTAGCAGTCTGGAGGGGGGGGGGCGGGACGGGTTGGTGGTTAGAACCGGGGTGTGATGTCTGGAGGGGCCGCCCTGCGCTTGCGCTCGGCGCAGCAGCCCTGTGCCCCCCTTCCTGGGCTCTCCACCGCTCCGCCCACCTCCAATGGTCTCCACCTTGTACACGCCAAACACGTCCGTGAGCCTGCAGGGCAGCGCAGGGGAGGGGCGGCAGAGGAGCACACGGGTCTTGTCCCTCTCTGGGGCCACATGTCATTGCTCCAGCGCACACACAGAAGCTTGCGGCCCAATAGCACCCCTCCACGCCCTCTCCCCCCTCCCCCTCCTTCCCTTGCTCCCCCCCCCCCCCCGCTCACGCGTCGAAGCGGGTGTAGAGGTCGTGCAGGAAGGCCATCACGGCTGCGGGCGGCAGCGAGTCCGACATGGCGGTGTAGCCCTTGATGTCTGACGGGGGGCAGGGGGGAGGGGGCAGCAGGGCGGGGCGATGGGATGGAGGGCAGGTTCACAAGTGGAAGCGCCTGCGTCTTGCCCGCCCCCGTCCCCCTGCAGCTCAGGCCCCTGCCTGCCTCTCCAGACACGCCCGCCCGCCCGCCCTCACCCGCGAAGAGCACGGTGACTCCGTCGTGCAGTGTGGCCATGGCGGCCGTGTGGGCGTCCAGCGGGTGCCGCAGCAGCCGGAGCGCCGCCTCCACGCTGCCCGCGGCGGCGGCGGCGGCAGCAGCGGCGGCAGGGGCAGGGGCAGGGGCGGCGGCAGGGCCGGCCTGGGCCGCTGCTACGGCCCCGCGAGGCAGGGCCAGGCGGTTGCTGCCGGGCCCCGTGCGGGCGCCGAGGGAGGCCTGCGACTGCAGCCGCTGCAGCCCGCCGCCGCCCGGGCCCGGTGCCACCGTGGCCGTGGACTGTCTGCGCAGGTGCGGGTGCGGCTGCAGGTGGGGGTGCGGGTGGGGGTGGGGGTGGGGGTGGGGGGCCGCTGCGTCCGCGTCCCGCTGCCTGGCCGCCATGGCCTGCAGCACGTGGGGCGGGAAGACCTCCGCCAGCAGGCGCTGCTGCGAGCCCAGGGCGGACAGCAGGGAGGCCTCCTCACGGACCTGTGTGCGTGAGGGGGGAGGGGGGAGGGGGGGCGAGAGGAAGTGGAGTTCGTGGGGATCGGGGGCCTGGACCCGGCCTCAATGGAGTGCCAAGCCTGGGTCCCGGGTCCCCAGGGCCCCACCCGCGCGGTGACGTCAGTGGCGGTGACGGCCACCGCGGGGCGGCCGCTGCAGGGGTCCACCACCCGCCTCAGCAGCAGCTGCGGGGGGGCGGAGGAGGGGGGCGGCAGGGTGAGGATGGGCTTAGCCCCTCTTCGGGGAAGCATGGCACCAGCAGGGCGCGAGAAATGCGGACATGCGTTGGGGGTCAAGCATACCGGTAGCCTGTTTCGCCCAGGTTGTCAACACCGGCCGCACAGCCAGCTGGGCCGAACCCCCCACACCAGGCCGGCCTCACCTCCAAGACGCGGTCGCTGTCGCTGGCCGCCGCACCGCCGGCCCCCGCATCGCCCAGGGACTCCCCCGCCGACCAGCGCCCGAACGGCCCCGGCCCGGCGCCCGCTCCTGCGCCCGGCCCCGGACCGTCCAGCGACTGCCGCGCGCGCACGATCACGGGCGAGACCAGCGGCGGTGCGGCGGCCAGAGCCGGCCTCAGCTGCGGAGACGACAAGGCGCCCTGCACCGCCGAGAGCGTGGTGCTGCCCGCGGCCGCCGGTGCGGGGGGGCCGCCTAGCCCCGCGTCCACCGGTGCAGCGCGCAGCAGCACCCGACTGCCTGCGTCAGCACCCGTGGAGGGAGCGCGGGCGAGGGGCGGGGGTGCGGTGCTGCTGGCCCCCCACGAGCCGCCGGGAGCAATGACGGAGAGCGGGGCGGCCGGGGCGGGCGCGGGCGGGCCAGGGGCGGCGCTGGGACCCTGGCCAGCGCAGGCGGCGAGGCGTGCGGGCGGCAGCGGGGGCAGCAGCAGCCCCAGGCGGGGCGAGAAGGTGCGGGGCGCCCGGCCGGACCCCAGCGCAGCCTCGTCCGCACTGCCGCTGCCCGCGGTGTGCAGCCCCGAGGTCTGCAGCCGCCGCAGCGTGTGCCGCCGCAGCCGGCGGTAGAGCCGGCCCGTGCTGTCGTCCGCAGGCGGGGACGCGGGGCCGGCAACGGCCTCCTCCCGCGCTGAGCCGCCACCAGGCTCCGCTGCGGGCTGCGGCAGGGTGACCTGCGGTGGCGCGTGTCCCTCTGCCAGCATGCCGGTGCGCGTGTTCACGGGGGTTGGGGCGGCGGCCCCACCAACCAGCCCGCGGGCTCCAGTGGCGGCAGCTGCTGCGACCGCGGCAGGGGCAGTCCTGCGGAGGCGCGGGCGGCGCAGCTGTGGCAGCGGCGCCGAGTGCGCAAGGACGGCTGTGGCGGGGCCGAGCGGGGCGGCGGCCTGGCAGAGCAGGAGGTCGAGCTCGGGGTCGAGGTCGGGGTCCGCATGGGGGGCGCAGGCGGAGCCAAGGCGGTGGCGGTAGGGGGTGCCCTCCGACATGCGGGCCGCTGCGAGCGCGCGGGCGGCCTCGACAGTGTCAAACGTGCTCCCGTAGGGGGTGGGAGCCAGGCCTTGGGGGCTGGCGTGGAAGGAGACGGCTGCATAGGCGGCCGCAGTGGCTGCTACGCCGCCCTCGTGCGGCTCCTCCACGGCCTCGCTGGGCGCCAGGCTGGCGACGCAGGGGTGGGAGGCGGAGGAGGAGGTGTGGGCGCCGCCGGCGCCGCAGTGCCACCGCGGCAGCAGGGTGGCGGAGGAGTCGGGGCCTGCGCTGCCGCTGCGCGAGGGAGCGGCGCCGGCGCTGCGGCGGCGCAGGGCGACGCCCCCCAGCCGGGAGCCGCTGGGGCCGCCGCGCCGCGCCACTCCGCCCCGGGGCCCCAGGCCCTGGCTCCCCGAGGTCCGCAGGGCGCTGGCGCCGGCGTCGCCCAGTGCGGTCCCCCTGAAGCTGATGTGGTCGGCGTCTGAGCCTGCAGGGAGCGGGGTTGATGCGTGTGAGAATCTGGGACTCAAACCAGGTCATCAGGGTTCAGGCCCATGCAGTTGCACACACTGCATCACCCACCCCGACCTAGCGCCAATACAAGTCCCACGCGCATGCGCCCCCCAAAGGGCACTGACCCGCTCGCCCCCCACCCTCCTCCCCCCCAAAACCCTGCACCCACCCAGCAGTGCCACCATCTGCGCCAGCGCCGCCGGATGCATTGCGGAAACGGAGGACGCATCGGACCCCGCAGAGCCTCCCTCCGAGCCGCCGGCAGCAAGGGGCACAGCCGCCGCCGCCGTGGCGGCCCAGTGCAGCGACGCAGGCCGGTCAGCCACGCCACTGCCGCCGCGAGCCGCTTGCTCAGCCGCGTCCGCCGCATCGTCGAAGCCGCGCACGTGCACGCCTCCGCACGACCCCCGCCCGCTCCCCTCGTCCACTTCCAGTGGTGCACCGTGCAGGGCGGTGCCCAGGCGCAGGGCGGTGGTGCCGTCCTCCACGCCCTCGTCCCCGCCCCCGCCGCCCTCCCCAGCCCCCTCATCGCCCTCCACGCTGGCCAGCACCACGTACGGCGCCAGCGCCCGCAGCCGCCGTGCCTCGGAGCTCAGGTCCTGCTCCGTGCCGCCCTCCGTGCCGCCGCCCGAGATGGCCTCGGCCGTCTCCAGTGCGTACGTGCCCTCAAGGCTCTCAGCCACCCCCGGGGCCGCCTCCCGCAGCACCGCAACCGGCACCCCGGCCCGGGCGACGCTGGGGTCGCCCGGCCCTTCGCTGGAGGCAACGGCCAGGGACCGTCCAGAGCCGCCCGTGTGCTGCCGTGCCGCTGGCTTGAGGCTGTGCCCGGGGCTCTGCCGGTCCTGCTGCGGGGCCTGAGCGGGCCTCCACTCCTCGCTGTTGCCGGGTGCGGGGTGCGTCTGAGCCGCCTCGCCCCCACCCCGGTGTAGCACGCGACCCGGCTGGAGCGTCGCTGCCAGCGCTGGAACGGGCCCAGGGGCGGCTGCGTGCGAGTGTGCGTGCGCGTGTGCCCCGCTGGTGAGCTGCACTGCGTCGCTGCTGCCCTCCTCGCCCGCGCGCACCTCCTCCACCACCGCCAGGGAGGTGAACCGCGCGGCCAACCCCGCAGCACCGCTGCACCGGCCCGTCGCAAGGCTCGGCGTCAGACACGCCGCCACGCCAGGGCCTGGGCCTGGGCCCGGAACCGGGCCGGGGCTGGGACACAGCGCACGGCCGGCGCCCGTCGCAGCGCCAGCGCCCGTCGAGGTGAGGTCCAGGGGCCCGGTTGAGCCCAGCAGGCAGTGCGCGGAGCCGTCCGCCGACAGGAGCGGGGGGGCCATGCCCAGGTCCGTGCTGCGGCGCTTGTCGTCGAGCAGCCGCCCCCACGAGGCACCGCTGGCCGCACTGGACACCGGGAAGGGCGCGGCGGGGCCGAAGGCGCCGCCCAGCGCAAAACCAAATGCAAAGCCCGGAGCCGACGGCCTTTCTGCAATCCCAGAGCTGCTGCCCTCGGTGAGCTGTCCCGAGGGCGTTCCACTGCCCCTGCCCCCGCTCCTGGATCGCTCTCGTGGGGGGGCAGCGGCAGTGGCAGCGGCGGGGCCGGGGGCGCTGCCAGTACAGGCGGGTGCCGATGTGGGGCCGTCGCTGGAGTCTTCGGGGCCTGAGCCCGCCTTGCCGGCCGGCCCAGCCCCTCCAAAGCCGCTCGAAAAAGGCACCGCGGTATGTGCGCGTGTGACGGGGGGCACTTGGGGGCAGTTGAGGGCGGGCGTGGAGGCGAGGAGGCTGCTGTCGGAGGCGAGGAAGTTCGAGGGGGCCGTGGAGGGGGCGCCGGCGTGCGGCCAGGCGAGCAGGAGTGGCGAGTGCGGCTGGCTGGGGCCGAAAGGGCGGGGGCCTGCGGCCGCCTGCTGGGTCGCCCTACCCCCCCAGGCGTACGGGCCCGCTGGTGGCCTGAACCCTCCCATCCGGCCCATGCTTACGGCGCTGCCCGCGAGCCAGGGGGCGCCCTTGCCGGCGGGGGTGCCACACCAGGGCGGTAGCGCCCACCCTGCGTCGGCGCCCCGGGCCGACAGAGTTGTCGTGATGCGGCCGGGCGCCGCGGGGCCCGCCTGCGAGAACCGCCCCGGGAGGTGGAGCGGCTGCAGGAGTGCGGCCGAGGGCGAGGGCGAGGAGGAGCGCAGCGGCGGCTCTGTGTCAACGGAGTGGCGTGCGGGCGGGGGCCGGGTGCGGGGCGGAGTGCCCACGGACAGGCGCGGCGCCGGGCTGGGGTGCTGCGGGGGCAGGCCACGGCCGTAGGGGGGCGGCGAGGCGAGGTCAGCCGCGGCCCCAGCGCCAGCACCGGCCAGCCAGCTGGCGTCCAGAGCTCCGTGGCTGGGCAGCCCTGGCGGCAACGGGCAGCCTGCCGCCGCCAGCTCCACCGCCCACGCGGGCGGTCGGACCACGCAGCGCCAGTCCTACGGTGGGGGCAGCGAGCCACGGTACGGACAGTCAGCCTAGGGCCACACGACTGCCACCGCGGCCTGCGCCCCATTGCTGTGGGATGCCGTCCCAGCAACGCCCCTCACAGAGTCACGTGGGCACGCGAGCTGGGCGGGGCGATTGGGGGATAATACACCAGCAGCTCTAATTCGATGTCAGTACCCACCCAACCCTCTTCTCCGCCGGCGCTGGCACCCTCACCTTCCGGCTGTGCCCGAGGCTTTGCCCCCCTCCCGACCCCCCCTCCGACCCATTCACCCACCAGGCCGCTGTTGATCGCCTCCATGGCGGCCGACAGCGCATCCGGCTGGCCCAGGAACAGGGAGGCCAGCGGGCTCCAGCCAGCCTCCAGCTTCCTACTGGCCTCCAGGCCCGCCCCGACCGCAGTGGTGCCAGGCGGGCCGCTGGGGATGCGGGGCCCGGGGCGGCAGGCGGGGCCCAGCAGCGCTTGCGCGGCGGCGTTGGCGTGGAGGGGCTGCCTGCGCGGGGGAAGGGGAGGGCGGGCCGCCGGAGTCAGAGCGACCCCTGGCTGCGCCGTGTGCTCCCGCTGGACCGGGCGTCTCCACCGACTGATGCCCCTTGCTCCCAGGAGTATGCCTGTTCCCCCTGCCCCCCTCCCCGACAAGTCCCAGACCCCGGCTCCCTCCCACCCGCTGGCCAGGTCGTACAGCGCCAGTGCGGGCTCCGCCGCCCCCAGCAGCGCCTCCGCCCGCGCCGCCCGCGCCGCCCGCGCCCCCAGGCTGGCGGCCTGGTCGGGCGGCAGCGGCAGCGCCTGGAGGCAGAGCTGCAGCACCAGGCGGGGGGCGGCGGGGGTCGCGGCCGTGCCACGGGTGGCGGAGGCAGCGGCGGTGGCGGCGTGCTCGGTGGAGGAGGGCGGGGCTCCGGAGATGGAGGGCGAGGGACGGGAGGGAATGTCGAAGGGCGG
This sequence comes from Edaphochlamys debaryana, assembly GCA_016858145.1. Lineage (NCBI taxonomy): Eukaryota > Viridiplantae > Chlorophyta > Chlorophyceae > Chlamydomonadales > Edaphochlamys > Edaphochlamys debaryana. The sequence continues at coordinate 22,221 of JAEHOE010000231.1, read as the reverse complement.
GGAGCCCTGCACCGCCACGAGAGAGCCCTGGGGGTGCGCAACGAGTTGCATAATTAAGGCCTTACAAAAATGCCAAAAGGAGGCAGCAGGGCTTGCGGTTCAGCATTTTGTACCTATTTGCGCGCCCCTCCCTTGCCCCCGGCTGCATGTCCGCATGGCAGCAGCCCCCGGCGCCTCACGGCCCCCACCTGCACCGCGACCAGCTGCCGCCCCACGTCACCCCGCCCCGGCCACGGCGCCAGAAGACCCAGAGCCCGCGCCTCGCTGGGCTGGCCGCTCGCCAGGCGCCTGCGCGCAGGTGAAAGCGTGGACGGAAGTGAGGGCCGGCGGACAAGAGGGAGGTTGAGGCAGCGGATGTGTGCGCCTCCCGAGTGCCCTGCCCAAGCCCCGCGCCAGCCCTCAGGCGGGTGCTTCCCGACGCACCCCGCCAGCTCCGTCAGGGCGCTGTAGAAGCCGTCGTCACCGGCTGCGGCGCACGAGAGCAGCGGCAGCAGCTCCTGCGGAAGTCAGGGTCGAGGAGGGTCAGAGGAAGGAGGTTCGGAACGGATCACGGAATGCACAAAACCTGTCGTCGCATTGCCTGATGCTCACCTGCTTATCGTTGAGCCCCAGCAGCTGCAGAGCGGCGTCGCTGAGGTATGCGCAGCGCAGAGCAACCGTGTCGCCATTTTTGCGAGACGAGCCGTCGGCTTCCACACAGAACTGCTCAACAGCCGCCTCCGGCTCTCCAGTAGAGGTGACGTGTAGCACGTTGCCATCCCCGTCGCCGTCGGCGCGCACATTGTGCAGAAGCGCAAATGCTCGGTTATTGGAGACGAGTCGCTGGACAAGAGCGCCCAGCGTAGGTAGACCTGCACAGCATGGTGCACCATGCACGTCCTAGTGAGCAGTGTGCTCGCGCGTAACGTATACAAGCCCGAGGCCAACCCTCAAACAGGTGGGCCAACGCCCCAAGCCCTCCGTAGGCGCCCGTCTATATCCCTCGGGCGCCCGTCTATGGTCCTGCCTTCATAATCACGGGCTGCTGAGCTTTGGCAGGCGCGGCTGTCGCTGACAACTGGTGCCGCCGAGCTTAGTCGTTGTGCCCTTTTGCTGTGCCCAAACTTCTTCGTAGCATCTCTTCGGCCATGGCCATCGCCCCCACTGGTTGTGGGTGTTGGAGCCGAGATACACTGTCCCATCCGACTGGGCTATGGCCCGGCCGCCGCACGCCCGGGGCGGGGTTGAATGCGAGAGCTTAAATCAGCAGCTTGTGAACTGTCAAGGCTAAAGTGACTTGGGCCGTGGCCACTTTGGACATTTACTTTACTTCGCACGAGCAACACATCATAGGCCCCTTGGTTGGCCCTTGTTATTTCATACTGAGTGATAATCGAAGGAGGCGTCTTGAGCGGGGTAAGCGAGGTGGGCTCGAGTAAATCCGGGAGTCCTGATTGCCGTACTTGGCCGACCTAACGGCACGAATTCGGGGACGCCGTCGACCCGAACAGCTCTCGGTCTGCACACACACACAGCACCGCAGGTGTAGAACGCGTGCCTTCGAGCAACTACCCGCGCTCTGGCACTTCCCGTCGCGCCAGGTCACGATGTGAGTAAGCGTCAGGGGGCCCCATGGGCCCGTCCAAGGGGGGGCCATCCAAGTGGCCAAATTGTCTGCTGCCCCTTGTCGGCTGCCCCTTGTCTGCTGCCCCTTGTCTGCTGCCCCCTGTCTGCTACCAGTCAGGCCCCTGGGTGTGCCCCCGACCCAAAACGGGGGGGTCCGGTGCTTATAAGCGGCCTCTCAATGGACTGGGTGGGGCTTGGACGGGCCCATGGCTCGTGGGACACCCCGGCTCCCCTGATTCCCGTGTGGTATGCGCTTTCTGCCCCCGCCCCCCCCGGCACAGGGTCAGTATGCAAGTAAGAAGCGCCGTCAATGCCGCCTGATCCGGTGGCGGTATATACCTGCGCGCCTAAGGGCATTCCATTCGAGGGTTGGCAACTTGGCCGGACTTGGCATCCCGGATGGCGCGACTGCGCTGCAACGCGTGTCGCCTACGCAACCCAGCAACCCAGCAACTCAACCCCTTCTCCGAAGGGGAAAGCGGAGACTGCTGCACAGCTCTGCATGTTACGCCCACTCCTGCTGTGTGCCCTCACTCCTTTTGGCATCCTCCTAGTCCTCCACCCTCCTCAAGCCTCAACCTCGCGCCCTCGCCGTGCTCCCGCCCGCCAGCGCCCCATGCGCCCTCCCTTGCGCAGCCCCGCACTCGACGCTCTCGCTCTCCCCTCACGGCCCCCTCCCACTACTGCCCCTAGGCGCCCTCGCCTGCTGCCACTGCGTCAGGGGTATCCCTACTCCCCGCTCTGGAGAGGGTGAGGCCGGTGAGCAGGTCGCCGGCATGCGCGGAGGTCAGGCGCTCGTCCTGGGGGGCGTCCTGGGGGCGTGGCGGGACAGGTGGGTGGATGGACTTTGGGACCAGAGGCAAACAGCCGTGCACAGGGCGGGAAGGTGGAGTTGTGGGAACTGGGAAGCACAGGCGCAGGCTGCGCGCATGCCGGCAGCCTCCCTTGCTCGAGACCGGCCCGGTATGCAGACAGCGATCGAGCGAAGCCCTTCCGTTTCCCACTCAGGCCACCCTGGTTACCCATCTACGGGCAGGGGGCAGCCGACCTCCGCCAGCCATTCCTCCGCCTCCGGGCTGCCCGCCCCCCCAGCCCCCGACCACTTGGGGGGAGGGAGGGGCGGCAGCAGTGACGCAAATGAGGAGGGGTTGTACGTGAAACATGTCTTCCCTGCCCTCCCCAGTCCCCACCCTCATGCAGTGCCCGCAGCATTAGAGCTCAGCACGCAGCTCGCAGCTCCGCGCCCCGCACCTCGTTCACCCGCCCTCGAAGCCAGCGCTGGGCGTCAGCCGCCCCGCCCCGCGCCGCCCAATACAGCGCGTCCTCGGCGGTGGGGCGGGGGTGGTGCCTCAGCAGGGGGGGGGGTAAAAACATTAGTTCCATACACCACCCCACAAAAGTTCGGACCCCCCCGACCCCCCCACCCACCCCCCTTGCCGTACACTGCACACACTGCCGTACATGGCCATAATGTAACTCATTTCTCTCGACTTTTGTGCCAAACGGCTGCGCTTCATGTGCGCTACTTCCTTGCGCGTGAACCGGAAGCGTCGATGAGGCTTGGGTCCTGTCCATTGACCATCCCCGCGTCCATGGACCACTCTCCGGTACCTTGCATCCGCGCTATTCATGCCCTACGCCTCCTATATGACGAGGTACGGTCATACTAGTACACCCGGACGCCTAGCAGCGGTAGCAGTGCCGGTCGTGACGTGTCCCACGCGCGGACATGCCGACATGTGGCACCCGCAGCCACCCTTCGACCACCATCCCTATGGTCTGTGGTGCTCAGGCACACCCACGGTTCAGCCTCTCCTTGATACCACGCGTTTACGCAAAGAAAGGGCCCTTGGGCTGCGTCAGACCGCTGTGACAAAAGTTCGGACGGGAGCTGTACAAAAGTTCGGGACCCCCCTCCCCCCCCCCTCCCCCCCCCAACTTTGAGGGCTCATAACGTTTTTCCTAGAACCTCGATTTTCATTCTGAAAGCGGATTTGGGCTCCTCTTGTCGAGCTCTCCAAAGTAGAAGCGTGGTGTATATTTTTACACTTCCTGCCCCCCCCCTGGCCTCAGCATCCAGGGATTCCAGGCCAGCACCTCTACGGCATGAGTCTCAGCGGCCTTGGGGTGGCTGGTAAGGCAGGCGGGAAGGGTCGGGGATGGAGAAAGCGCTGGGGGGTCAGCAGGCAGGGCAGGGCATCGTGACGCAACATGCGGGCGACCATGTCCAGAGCGCTGGTGGTGGCGGCCTGGGATGGGGACTGGGGAGTTGGGGCTTGGGGGTTGAAAGGAGGTAATAAGGGGAAGCAATACATGCGGCGAGAAAGGGGGTGGTGGCTGTCCGGGATGTGAGCTGCGGTGCAAGACCAATGGTGGGTTGTGAGCAGCGGCTAGACAGGTGGGGGGAGGGACTTGGGTACAGTGCGGGGCTGCACCGCAGTCGGCTACCGCGGGCGGGGAGGACGGAGGGCGATCGATCGAGCGACAGGGGCTTGGCGCATCTACCATACGAACCTCGCGCCCAACCATCAGCCGCCAATGAGAGCCATAAGCAATCCCATTTACGCACAGCGAGCCGCACCCGCGAGGTGGTTGACTCGATGGCCATGCCAGCCTCCCTCAGCCGCCCCAGCAGATCCAGACGGGACGGGGGGTCGAGGCTGCAGCGGGCTGGGCCGGTCCTCGCACGCAGGCCCCGCAGGGCAGGGTGTGGGCGGGCCAGCAGGGCACCACCGGCCACTGGCCTCACGCCCCCAGACAGCAGGAAGCGCAGCGGTACCGGAGGAGGCGAATCAATGAGGGAGATAATAATGGCAAGGGCGAGTGAGACAGCGGGTTTCAACTGCCCGGCCGCCGCGCCGTCGCAACGGCTCGAATGCACACCTCGCGCACCCCCCTGTCCCCGGCACAAGCGCCTCCGACCAGTGCGCCGATGCACGCACACACGCCAACTGAACCCAACGCCAACCCCAACCGCCCGCCCACCGCCCACCAACGCGCCCACCGCCTCCTGCAGTAGCGGAGGCAGCCACTGGACTCACCAAGCACAGCGTAATGACACCACACAGGCGGGTGCACACCTCAGGCCGCATCCTTGGCCGCAGGACGTTGAAAGGAAGTAAGCGCAATCAACATACCTTTATTCATGTTATTTCCTGTCCCGCACCTCCAAGGCTCTGTGCGGTTAATCCCCTGTAAACTCCTTGCGCTCTATCTGCCTTGGACCACAGACAGTGAAGCCAATCCTTTGAACACATTGCGTGCCCGTGTTTGCCGCCAAGACCTTCTTGGAACTAGAGAACCTGGAAGGCTAGCCCACGGCCTCCCAGAAGCCTCGCTCGCCGGTGGGCACCCTCACACAAGCCCGGCACCGCCACGCACCAACGTGCATACTCGCCCCTAATGTACTCGCTCCTGCTCTTTAACTCCGGGTACCGCAAAACACCCATATCTTGCCTTATTGGATTCGTGCACAGTTGTCCCGCCCGTCTATCACAGCCAAGACCACAGGTACGCTGGGCCCCTCCGCGTGAGTGTGTTCACAGCACTGCTGCGTGTTACGCTTGAGCCGTGCAGGACAGCACAACCTCCCCTGGTCATTTTAAGGTTTGCACATAGTAAATGAAAGCCAATCCAATAGCCATGATGCAGGTCCTCTGCGAGATGCACCTGTGTGCATTTGTCAACCGTTTCTACCACACTGGCCCAGAACCAGCACAAACGGGCCATCCGGGTTGCCACAACGCACAGCCAGACCATGCAGCCCCTCAGGCGCATGTTGGCCGAGTGCTTCAAAGATAAGGACGGCACTTCTAACAAAAGCAGATAGGTGCAAACCGCATAGCCACCTCCCTACAGCCTGCAACCATGCAGGCGTGTGGATTTGGCCCAAGATACGTTGATCCACTGCTGCCGTACATGTATGGCTGTACGGCATGTGCCTGCCTCACTCGAGGTCGATCTCCAGCTCCACGCCCTCCAGCTGCCTCGCCAGGGCGCCCTCCGACAGGGTGCTGCCGCTGCTGCCCACCAGCACCCGCCCCGTCACCTCCTCCTCCCCCTCGGCCCCCTCGTCCAAGTCCACGACCTCTGCCTCCTCCCCCTCCCCCTCCACGCCTTCCTCCTCGCCCTCGGCAATGGCGTCCGCGCACCCCTGCCCCGGCTCCCAGCCCAGGGGGCCACCGCCGCCCAGGGGCTTGGGGACCAACCCCAGCCCCAGCCCCCCCGCCTGCCCGACCCCATCCCAGCCCCCGCCTCCCAGCACGGCCGCATCAGGCACCACCGCCAGCACGCCGCCGTACATGCCGCCCCGCACGGCGAAGCCCAGGTCCTCCTCCGGCTCCTCCCCCTCTCCCCCGCTGCACCCGTCGCAATCGTCGCCTGCCGCCCCGGCGCCGCGGCACGCCTGGCGGGCCGACGCCGCGCAGCCAAACCCGCGGCCCTCGCCCGCGCCCGGCATCAGCCCCCCCGCCTCCCCCGCCTCCAGCGGCAGCCCCTCGCCCACGTCGCTCAGCTCCCGCCCGACGCCCCGGCCTCCCGCCCCGCGGCCGCCCCTGCCCGTGCCCGTGCCCCCCGTGCCGGTGCCCGTGGGCTCGCTGGAGTCGGTGAAGGCCGCCCACGTGGCGCTGCGCCCCAGCGCCCCCAGCGGCTGCCGCTCCTCCGCACTGGCGCTGGACCAGGCCCCGCCGCCGCCGGCGCCCGTGCACGGGCCCGTGCTGCTGGGGCCCGCGGTGCCGGACCCAACCACCGCCAGGCCCAGGCCCAGGCCCAGGCCCTCGCTGTCGACCGTGTGGCCGGACCCCGTCTCCAGCAGCGCCGCGGGGCTGACGGCCTGGCCCCTGGCCAGCAGGGAGGCCCGGCGGGCGCTGGGGGAGGCGAGGCGGGTGTGGAAGGGGGAGATGCCGTAGCCGGCGCCTGGGCCCGGCTGGGCCTGGGGCTGGGCCTGGGCGGTGGGTGAAGCGGTTGGGCCCATTGCGGCGGTCAGGAGCGACGCAGTGCTCGGCCAGTCATACGACGAGCGCGGGTGTATGAGGTTTGTACGGGGCCCGGGCCGCAGGGTGGACGAAGCCGAGGCGCCCTGCCCGCGCCCCGGCTGCCCCGGGGGGGCGGCGGCCAGGGCCGGCGGCGCGAGCGAGTGGGCGCGGCGCGAGGAGAGCTGGCTGGCCCCCGCACTGGCCCCTGCGCCGCCGGCGCTGCCGCCGGTGGCCGGCTCGGGCAGCATGCGGGGGTAGTCGGTGCTGCGGCTGGTGCCGGCCTGCGGGTGGGGGGCGGGGGGGCGGCCGTTGGGTTGGGGGTCACCGCTGGCAGCAGCACGCACCCCACTGAGTTCTCCCCCTTCCCCTCGCTAGATGATCCATTCGCTCCTCCCTCAGCCCTTTCATGCCCTTTCCCCCCCCCCCCCAGGCCCCCCACCCACACCCACCCCACCCCACACCCACCCGTGCCAGGGCCATGAGGTGCTCCGCCAGCAGCCCCCGAAGGCACCGCACCGCCTCGGCAGCGGAGGGGCGGCGCTGGGGCTCCGCCGCCCAGCAGCCCGCAATCAGGCGGCGCAGGCCGGGCGGGCAGCGGCGCTCGCTCACGTGGTCCAGGGGCGGCCGCTCCCCCAGCACCGCCACCTTGTAGGCCACGGCGGGGATGGTCAGGTCCTGGGGGGGGGGCAAGGGGGAGTTGCGGCGATCTTGAGGCCCCGGCCTCGCGGGGCAACCGGGGTGCAGGCGGGCGAGACTGTGTGTCACAGCTCTTGGCCCTCGCGGGCGCTGTCGAAGCTTGTGCAGGGCCTTGCTGCCCCCCCCTTGCGCCCCACCTTCCAGGGCTGCCTGCCGGTGAGCATGGCCCAGACCACCACGCCCAGGCTGTACATGTCCGCATGGTGGGTCACCTCCCGGGTGCCCTCGTCGTAGCACTCTGGGGGCGGGGGGAAGGGGGCAATCGGGGCATGACACGCGGCACGAGGTAAGCCGGACTCGGCTGGGGAGGGGCCCAGCCACAAAACCATGTCTGCCCAAGGACAACTCGCCGACTGCGGTCCCCCTTTCCGGTCCGATGCCGCCCCATACATCCGCCCCATGCCGCCGCCTGCCCCCCCACCCACCCGGCGCCAGGTAGGCGGGGGTGCCCGCCTCGGGGTGGCGCGTGGGGGCGCTGCCGGGCCCCAGCATGCAGGCCAGGCCGAAGTCCTGGGGGGGGGGGCGAAGGGCGGGGCGGGGGTTACTGGTAAGCGTAAGTAGCGGAAGGGGTTGGGCCGCATGCTGGACTGCAGGTCCTTCCCCGCCTGCCGCACCCATCCGCCCGCTGCCATCCTGAATCCCCCCCACTATCCGCCATTCTACCCCGGCCCGCGCCGCACCGTGAGCTTGGCGCTGGGCAGCAGGCTGTCGGGGCGGTTGATGAGCACGTTGGCGGGCTGGGAGAGGGGGGGAGGGGTGGGCAGAAGTGCGGTCAGACGGACGAGGGGGAACGCGGGCCAGCAAGTCGGGGGCCCATTCGCCAGCCTCGCCACCAAGTTGAGCTTCCTGCCCTGGCCGCCTGTGCGCTTGCCGCACCCCTGCCCCCTGCCGCTCACCTTGACGTCGCGGTGCGCCACCTGGTGGGGGGGCCAGGGGGGGGAGGGGCGGGTGTGAGGGGGCGCAAAACTGTGGGGAATGGCGGGTTGACTTCACGTGCGCAGCTGGAGGGCCCAGCCAGGCAGCGCTCGCGGGCAGCGGCGGCCCGGCCCCTGGGCGCTCACCGAGGGGTGCAGGTACTCCAGCGCCTGGGCGATCTGCAGAGCGATGTGCAGCACCTGGGGCAGAGGGGGCGGTGCAGAGGCACGCGGAGCAGTGTTGGGGAGAGGGGGCGTCGGTCGGGTGGAGGGGCCGGTGCGCAGCTTATGCAGAGCGATGCGGAGAGCGACCCCAACGCCCCAACAGCCTCCGCCCACCGTCCTCAGGGCGAGCGGGGTTGGCGCTCTGCCGGCTCCTCCTCCGCCGCCGCTCTCTCCGGCCGCTGCCTCGCCGGCGGCTCCCCCCCGGACGCTGCCTTCCCGCGCCCCGAACACCAGTCGGTCCAGGTTGGTCTCCATGAGCTCAAACACCAGGCAGGGCCGGGGCGGGGCCAGGCACGCGGCCAGCAGGCGGACTGCGGGGGGGGGGAGCGGGGAGCGGGGGATGAGGCGGGTTACCACAGCTTCATTCAGGAAGCCAAGCAAGCTCCTACCCTCGCTACAGCGCCGCTTGCCCCAGCCCTCCCGACCCCGCCGCACCTATGTTGGGGTGGCTGCAGCGCCCCATGACCTCCACCTCCGCCGCCAGGGCGCGCAGCGCGTGCCGCCCCCGCGTGTCCTCCGCAGGGGGCGACCCCAGCGGCGGTGGCTGCGGCCCGAGCCCGCCCTCGGTGCCGCCGAGCGCAGGGTGGCCCTCGCTGGGCGCAGGGGCGGGCTGCGCAGAGGAGACGCGGCTGGTGGCCCCGCCGTCCTCGTCCTCGCCCGCGCCCTCGGCGATGGCGGGTGGGAAGTCCTTGAAGGCCCTGCGCAGCGACACAGGGCATCACACCTAGGTCGCCACACGCCCCTCCACGTGCCCCGCCTTGGCCCCACCCCTCGTGCCCTCCCATCAGCCCTTCCTCCACTTCTTGCCCCCTCCCCGCCTCCCCTCCCCCCCCCGGCGCTCACCTCGTGGGCGGCACCTTGACCGCCACCCGCTGCCCCCGGAACAGCCCCGCGTGCACCCGCCCGAACGAGCCCCGCCCCAGCGCCGGACCCGGGAGCAGCGCCACCACCGCCTCCTCGCCGGGCGGCCCGGGCGAGCCATACGGCCCGGGCGGCCCCGAGGCAGGGCCGGGGCCGGGGGCCCCCAGGAAGAGCCCCACTCGGCCGCTGCTCGGGGGCCTGCTGCCGCCGCCTCCGCCGCCGCCCCCGCGGGCCGTTCGGGGCCCGGCGCTGCAGCTGTGGCTCAGCTGCCGCAGCGGCGAGCCCAGCCCCGGCCCCGGCCCCGGGCCCGAGGCGAGCGCCGCCGCCCCCTGCGGCGCCATCACCAGGCGCAGGGGCGCCAGCAGGCCCCCGCGGAGGGGCGTGTGCGGCCCCACCATGCCCGAGCCCCCGGGCGCCTCCGCCGCTGCGGCCTCGGGCAGCGCGTGGGAGCCGGACAGCGTGCGCCCCCCCAGCAGGGACCGGGAAAGGCTGCGGCTGCCCACCAGGGCCGCCGACATGGGGTGCGCCGCGCGGGGGCCCCCAGCCCCTGCACCTGCACCTGCCCCTGCCTCCGCCCCAGCCACGGGGGAGATCGCCACGCTGCCGTCACGTGTGGGCGGCCAGCCGGGCAGCCGCCGCGCCTGCGCCTGCGCCGCCCACAGCCCCGCCGCGCCGCCGTGCCCCGGCCCCGGCCCCTGCTCCTGCCCATGCTCCGGCACCGGCGCCACGCCATGCCATGGCGGCCCTCCCGCTGCCGGCACGGGGCCGGCGGGGGCTATCCCCGCGTCGGACCCACCGGCGGGCCGCCGCGCGAGGGCGGCCGATGCCGGCGCGGGCCCCGGGGGCTGCGTGTGCTGCCGCAGGAACAGGGCGGGCAGGGGCAGGGCGGGGGGCGGGGAGGGCAGCAGCGGCTCTACGCTGAGCAGGGAGGTGCGGGCGCCCGTGGGCGGGCCCCCCTCCCCGCACTCCCCCTGGCGCAGCGCCGGCCCCACCCCGGTGTCCAGGAAGGAGTCCCGGTGCAGGCAGGGCAGGGTGGCGGCGGAGGCGGAGAAGTCCGAGCGCCGGGCGTAGTTGTCGCCTGCGGGGCCGTGCGTGGTGTGCCAGGGTGGGGAGGGTCAGGGGTCGGGGCCGGGAAAGACAAGCGCTCCAGTGCTGCTGAGTCCAGGAGAGGCATGCCCTATGGTTGCTCCCCACCCCCAACCAACATCGACACTGCGGGCGCTGGGGCATGGGTGGGGGCCACGACCAGCCGCCGGACACCCAGTCCACCCCGGCAACCCATCCCCAGCTCCCCGCACGCCCCCGCCCTGACCCCTGCGCACCTGCGGGGCCTTCCGAGGGTTCCGACCCATGGGTCCCCGCTCCAGCGCCCCCGGCCCCCTGCGCTTGCCCGCAGCCCTGGTCTGCCAGCCCCGCCGAGCCCCGCCCCTGCGGCCCCTGCGCTGCCCCCACCAGCCGGGGGGTGGCTGCGGTGACGCTGGGGACCTGCTGGGCGGGGAACACCCCCAGCTGGGCGCTGCTGGAGGACCCATCGGGCTGTGGAGGGGCCGGGGGCGGGGGCGGGGGAGAGGGAGGGGCCCCGGGGCCGCCGCCCTGCTCCCCCGCATGGCCGGGCTTGGCCGCCTCCACGTCAAGGCCTGCAGGGCCCGGTCCGTGCCCCTGGAGCGACCGGCGCCGGCGCCGCCGCAGCAAGAGGCAGGCGCCCAGGCCGACCAGCAGGGCGGCACCTGGGCGGGGGGCAGGGGAGGGTTATGGGTATTGTGCGCAATGCGCGGCTGAGGCGGCGAGAGCAGGCCCGAGAAAGGGCGGATCCGCACGCAAGCGTCACACGCTCATCACAGCCAAGGGCCCTCCACTTCGTTCAGCGCGCATCCTACCTCCTAGTGCTCCCAGCAGCGGAGCCCAGAAGGGCACAGCGGAGCCGTCATGGTGCGGGGTCGCAGCCTCAGGTGGCCAGGCCGGCGGGGGCGCGGGGGCGCTGCTGGGCTGCCCAGCCCCACATGGCGTGGTGCCGCCGCCGAGGTCGCTGTTTGCTTGCTCGGCGCAGCCAGAAGCGGCCCCGAGTGGGCTGGCCACGGAGCGCCCCTCCGGCTGAGCGTGGCCGAGCAGCGCCAGGCAGAGCACCAGGGAGAGGCCAGGGAGGACACGGAGACGCCCGGCCAGGGCCCTGGCCAGGGCTGGCCGTCGCCGTCTGCTCCCTGCGCCCCTGGTCCGGTGGCGCTCCGTGGCTGAACCTCCATCTGATGCCCCGCACATCACGTCGACAGTGCCAAGGCGCAAAGGCACCCCGCCCACGGGAATGCGTTCCTGCAAGCATGCCCATGCCGGCGGTCGCTCTTTCACAGCGCGTTGTGCGTCGGGCCTTACTCGATCGGAAGCTGTTATGTGGACATCCACGGCAACTTTAACCGGTTTGAGACCGCGTTTCAAGTTGCACTGGGCGTCGCGCATTGCTGCAATGTAGGAGGAGAGCTCCCATACGCACCCACCTGGGTTTCAGCATGCTCCGTTAGCTCAGTTACAGCGGTACAGCGCAAGTTTTAGGCCCGCTCCGGCGAGCTTGTGTGAAGTAAATCGGGCGACGTGTCTTCCGAAGCCAGCACTGTCCTCCTCTTGCAGCTACTGAAACAAGTATGATAGCGTGTTGCAGCTAAAGCACAGCACGGTCGCGCAGTAGACGAGGAATGCGGGTAGAGCTGGCGCCACTTATGATGATGATGAAGGTGAACGCTCTGTGCAATCTTTAGGTGTTGTGGCCCAATACAGAAGCTGCGTGGTGGCGCACTGGACTCGCTGGCCCAAGGTCACTCTTCGTTTCTCGCAATTGTACTAATCGCGACACTGAACACGGATAGCGGCGCAGGACCTCAACGTAACCGCTAACTCTGTTGCCTACCGCAAACGCATTCGTAGAACCTAAGTTGTACACGCGAGGAGCAATACACCTGCACGTGCATCCTGACTAAAGTCTGGCCCACTCTTCCTGGCCTTCGCCCCCGCCCAGGCCCAGTCCCACGGCCCCTACCGCTGCAGACCCCCTCGCCGGCCCATGGCCGCCCCGAGCCCCCTCCCCTGCCGCTCTCCCGCTCTCCCCAGCCCCCTTTCCGTCGCGAGCAGCCCGCGCCTCCGCACCTCCGCCCTCACCCCATCGCTGCGCCCCCACTCGCCCCAGCCGCCGCCGCGGCTCGCCCCTGGCAGCTCCAGGCCCCGCCATCCGCCGTGCGCCGCGCCCCCGCTCGCCAGCTCGGAGCCCGGCAGCGCGGGGCTGGGCGGCGTGGGCGGGTTGGGGCGGTAGCCGGTGGCGTGGGGGTGCAGCAGGCGGTACCCGAACGCCGCCAGCAGCATCACCGCCAGCAACAGCGCCGCCGCCAGCCGCACGCGCCGCATCCACACGCCCGCCCCCGCCCCCGCCCCCGGCCGCCCCGCCAGCCCGCCGCGCGCCGACTCCCGCCGCAGCAGCGCCTGCGACGCCCCCGCCCCCGCCCCCAGGCCCGAGCCGCCCAGGCCCGTCTGCTGCTGCGCCGCCAGTGCCGCCGCCACAGCCTGCGCCAGCGCGGCCCCCTGCGGCCCCTGCGCGATCAGGCGCTCCACCTTGCGGTCCAGAGCCGCCACCGCCGCCGCCAGCCGCTCCACCGCCGCCGCCACGTGCGCCGCCTCGCCCGCGGGGAGCACCACCGCCCCCGGCCCTCCCGCGCCCAGGCCCAGGGCCGTGCCGTGCCCCAGGCCCCCGCTCAGAGCCGCAGCGCCGTCTGCATGCGGGCCGAGGCCGGGCAGCGCCAGGAGGCCGGGGCCGGGGGCGTGGCCGCCCGAGGCAGACGCGCGGCGCGGGCTGATGCCACCGCTGCTGGCACCTGCAGGGGGCGGGAGACGAGGGCGGGTCGTGCGGTGGAGCAGCCATCGGACCGCCTCTGCGTCTGACCTAGGCGTATGCCCCCGTTACCCTCCCCCTGCACTACGCGGGACCCACCGCTACAGCTGTCCCTCCCTCCCCCGGTCCCCACACGTGCTGCCCAGCCACGCACCCGAGCCTGCGGTCGCGTGTCCAAAGTGCTCCGCTGCGTCCGCGAACACGTCGGCGCCGCCCAGCGTGTCCTGCCGGGGCAGCAGCGGGGGGGGCCCGCCGGGCCCAGGCCCAGGCCCGGGCTCCGGTCCGGGCCCGGGCCCCGCCCACACGTCCATGTGGCCCAGGTCGTGGGAGCAGGTGATGGAGGGCCAGCGGTAGCCGCGGCGGGAGGGAGCCGCGCCGAAGGAGGGCAGGGGGCCTGCGCAGAGGTGCGCAGAGCGCGGCGGGGGGGCGCCCGGGCGGGTGAGGGCGCGGGGGAGGGCGCGTGCAGGTGCAGGGAAGTGCGGGGGAAGGACGTCGCGGCTGGGCTCGTGCCAGGCTGCGTGGGGCCGGGCGCTGGGGCGGGCGAGGCCATGCCGCCGGAAGAGCGCAGCCGGGCGGGGGCTGCGGCAGGTGCAGGCAGTGGTTGGCCGTAGGCCGGTGCGGAGGCAGCGGGTAGGCATGGAGGCCGACGAGGGGCGGGGCCGGGGCAGCATGGCAAGAGTGGGCTGGGCGTGGCCAGCACACACAGGCCCCTGCCCTTGTCCCAGGCAGCTGTCGGCGCTTCTCCCACGCCCCCGGCAAACCTGTGCCCGCTGCCCCCCCCGCCCCCGTCGCAGCGCTCCCTCCCCTGGCACCCACCCAGGTCGGCCGCCGCCGCCACGCTGGCCGCCACACCCGGGAAGGGGCTGCCGGGCGGCACGGGCACCTCCTCGGCCAGCGCCGGCCCGGGCGATGCGGGCGCCGAGGGCACCCCCGCTGCCGCCGCCTCCTCCTCCAGCACCTGCGTGGAGAAGTCCAGGAAGCTCTGCATGGACACCTGCGGGGGGGTGGGGGGTGGGGGCGGGGTGGGGTGGAGGCGGCGCATGCGGAGGTGGGGCCCAAGGCAAGCGCCGGTCTTCAGGAGCGGCTGACTCCCCACAGCGCATGCGTGGCTCGTTCCCCTCCCCGCCAGGCTCTGCCCCAAGCCCCTCCCACGCCCCCTTCCCCTCCTTCAGCCTCCACAAGGTCCATATCCCCCGGCCCTTCCCCCCTCCCCTCCCCCCTCCCCTCCCTCCTCCTCCCCCCCCACCAGCGCCTTCTCCGCCATGAGGTTCTCCACGGTGGCGCTCATGGGCCAGGGCACGGAGGAGGCGCCGCAGCGCACAGAGTACACCAGCGCCAGGGAGGGCTTGGCGGGGGCGGAGGGGGCGGAGCCGGGGCCGGGGGGCGGGGGCGGCTCCTCTGTGACGGACAGCTGCAGCGCCGTGGTGAAGCGGCTGGAACCTGGGGGCAAGGGGCGCGGTAGGGAGGCTCGGCGTCGGCACGAGCGCTGGGGCAAGCAACGCCCCCCTGCCACCCTATCGACGGCACAGGCGGACGCCCGCAGGGCGACCCAGGAGCTGCATCGCGCGGCCCCACTGCCCGCCCCCGACCCCCCGTTACGCAGCACGTCAGCCCCCCCCCCCCTTACCCCCCGACGCACCCATCATGTTGGCGACCTGCGTCTCGCTGGCCACCGTGAACGACCCCGCGCTGTGCCACAGCACCCGCTGCACCTCCGTCACCGACACCACGTCCAGGCCCACCTAAAGCGTTCGGAGGAGGAGGTGGGGGGGGGGGATGGTAGGGGGACCGGGGTGGTTGAGGACATAGGAGGACGCGCGTTGCTGCAAGGGCACAGGGGGTGTGCTGTGCTGCCCTGGGCGGAGGTGCCGAGGACGACGGCGGCGGGGGCGGGGCGCACGGCGCTCTGCGGGCTCACCAGGCGCTTGACAAAGTCCGGCATGCGCAGGGGCATTGTAAAGTTGACTGTGCGGCTGCAGGACTCCCATGGCGTGACGCTGGTGGCGGTGGACTGAGGGGAGTGTGGAGGGGGAGGGGGCGGGGAGGGGGGATGAGCGGTGGGCGCGGAGGTTTGCAGAGCGGCAGCAGATGATCAGAGACATGGTTGCTCCCCATGCTCACCGCGTTGAAGCTGCGGCAGATGTAGCCAGGGGCGCCGGGGGTGTCGCAACAAGGATGGGCAGAATCGCATGTTGACCAACATCGCGGCGGTGAGCAGGGTGAAAGAGGCCACACTGACTTACTTCAAGTGGTACCTCTCCATCACTTTGGGGTTCTCGTAGACGGCATTCCACAGCTCCTGCGCCGTTAGGCCAGGAACTGTAACTCTGATATCGGCTGTCTTCGGCATCTTGCTCTTGTCTGTGTGAATGTATAGACCGTGCGGTCAGGAGTGGAAGGCGGTCAGGTGGTCGCAGCCGAGCCGACTCGGCTCGCGACCGAGCCTTGACTACGCGGTCTCGTCTCGAGGCGCAGGCCCCGAGGAACCAAAACTCTGGAGTCGATATGTGCTGTGGGACACGCTCAGGGCCCAAAGCAGGATTGATGCGGCGAGCGACGTACGGCCATACACGGATCCAGCGGCAGCTGTCGTCCAGCACGGCAGAAGAGACCGTGCCGGCCCACCACCCTTTTTGCCGCAAAATCGAACGAAGCTGTGCCCAGCTGCTCATCCCTGGCTACTCACCTGGGCCTCCACCTGCCAGCTGCCCGGGTGCAGCAAGTTGGGAAGGCAGGGCCTGCCCTGGGGCGAAGGCGGGGTCACCGCATTTACAAGACAGTACGCGCCAAACCGGCCACAGCCTGCACCGTCTTTCCAATCTGTGTGCTATCGTGGGGGCAGCTTAGCGATCAGCCAAGACACCACGTACGCAGCCAGCGCCGCGGCGGGACGCAGCGGTCTGCGCCGGGTCCTGCCGCCCTGCCCCGCCTCGTCCGCCTCATCAACGTCCTCCTCCTGTAGGGCCCCACCCTCCCGCCCCCGCCCCTCCGCCTCCGCCTCCCAGGCACGCAGCAGCCCCACCGCCCGCAGCGCGCCCTCGTCCCGGCAGCCGAACCAGAAGTGGTCCACCCCCGGCCACACCACCAGCTCTAGCGCCCTGCCCCCTCGCCCGCTGCCGCCGCTCGCCGCTGCTGGCCCCGTGCTCGCGGCTGCGGCTCCCGGCTCAAGCCCCGCAGCGGCCCCCGCTGTTGCGGCCTGGCCCCCAGCCCCAGGTGGCGAAGCGGGGGCGGGGGCGGGGACCGTTGCTCCCGAGCGAGGGGCGCCGGAGTTGCCGCAGCAGCCGCCCCCGCCCGCCGTGCCTGTCTCCGCCTCCGCCTCCGCCGCCTGCGCCTGCGCCACCGCCCGCCGCACCGCCCCTGCGTCGCTGAATTGGTCCAGGTCCCCCACCGCCAGCAGCCGGGGCAGGCCGTAGCCCGGGGGGCCGGACAGGGAGGACCAGGCGGCGCCCGCGCCCAGGGCAAACCGGCACAGGAGGCCTGCACGAGGGCGGGTAGGCGCGTGGCCAGAGCCGATATGAATGGTGAGTCCAGAGGGCTTGTTAGCTGCCTGTTCTGCGCGTTTGGCCATGGACTCTCGGCGACGCCCTCCTGTTCCATGGCCAAACCCAGTCAACCCCGCCCCTCCCCACCTACAGTCCCTCGCCCCCCCCCCCCCCCGGCGCCCACCCAGCGGCAGGCCCACCGCCACCAGTGCTTCCAGGTCCGCCCGCAGCGCCCCCACTGCGCGTCCCGCCACCACCGCCCCGTAGGAGTAGGCCACGACGGCCAGGCGCCGCCGGGAGGCCTGCGGAGGTAGGCCGGGGTTGGAGTCAGGGGGTGGGGCATGAGCGAGGCACGGCACGGAGGAGGTGCAGGGGCGGGAATGATAGGCTAGGCCAGTGGCGATGACGCGTCCACAGCCGCCAAGAAGCAAGCTTCAGCAGCAGGCCCCAGGCTTTGAGACACCCAGCATTTCATCGCCCAGGAAGGCAGCACCCGCCGCAGCATGCCTGCATTACCCCCCATGCATGACCTCCGCCGCACCCCTCCCCCGACCCGCACCGGCGGGCCGCCCCCCTCCCGCTCCGGCATCTCCGCCAACAGCCACTGCGCGAGAGCCTCCAGGTCCCCTGCGTCCGTGCTGGCCAGCAGGGAGGGCCAGCCGGGGGAGCCGCCTGCGCTCCGGGGGCGGGGCAAGCAGGAAGGCGGGAAGCGTGGGCTGGGCACAGACTCGGGAGACTGGAGGGCACGTGGTGGGCTGCATGGAACCGCAACGGCAGGAGCACTCGGGGCCCAGCCTGCGTGAGTCTCCCTCGACCCCACCTTCGTCCGGGTCGCCCCCGCCGCAGCCCCGCATGTTGTACCGCACCACGTGGGAGAAGCGCCCGCACGCCATGGAGGACCTGGGCCGTGGGCGGACAGGGAGCACGTGGGCGGCAGGAGTGGGCGCCCGAGGGGTATGCGGTGTTGCTGGCAAGCACCTCTGCAGGGTGGTGGGTTGGCGAGGGTGGTGAACATAATCCCTCACGACCTTGCGCTCCCAGCCCTGCGCCCACCGGCACACGTTGACCACCACCAGGTCGTCCATTGAGCCGCTCAGCCAGCCCCAGGGGTGCATGACCAGGAGCACCGTGGAGGCCGGCGGTGCGCGGCCGGAGGCGGATGGCAAGCCTGTCCGCGGGGGCGACGGCGTCACGGACTCGCACGGACAAGGCACGAAGCGAACTCCCTGCACGACATCGTGCAGCTCTGTCTGCAACACATACCGTGTTCGCCCTCCTCGGCTCTGCAGGCATGGACGTCCACGTCGAGGGCCACGCCACGGGACGGCAAGTGCACCAGCTGTCGGCCCATCCCGAAGGGGCAACTAGCACCTGCTGGGCAATGTTTTAGCTGCAGCTATGAAAGCGCGAGACCGTATGTCTTTCCCGAGGTAGCTCGGGGCATGGCGAGACCCGTGCTCGCTGATGAAACAGGTCGACGGATGAAGGTTTCTCTTTGCGAGTCAACGAGACGCACACAACTGGCTCCTACAGTGCTCAGCCTACAGCGACGCACGCAAGAACACGCATATATTAAACGGCCCTGCTGACAACGTCCTCTGAAGCAATTTCCCCAAGCACAGCAATTTTGCAGCTTGACCGTTCACGTACCACAAGGCGTTGCCGACACATTGTGTAGCATAACAAGCAGAGTACGCATCACGTCAGCGGCCCTCCTCCGCGGCCCGGTTGTGCTTCGTTCCTTTCCTCTCGAACCAAAAAGACTCGCTTAGTGTTGTATCAATCGAGCGAGGCGCTTGTGGTTGCGCCCACGGGCGGGCCTTGGATGCCCGGCGAGGCGTAGACCATGGGCACGAAGGCGGATGGCGAGACAAAGACCATCATCAAGAAGCTAGCAATATACATACCATGCTTTTACCTCATATACTACATTGTGAGTGACCCTTGGGGCTACGGGGGTCCGTTGAGAGCACCAGCTCCCCCCTTACCCGTCCGCCCACCCCGCTCCGCCGTCACCGCACTCGCCAACCCGCGGTGCCCCCCTCCTCTCACCCCCGCCAGTGGAGCATCATCTTGGTGGGGGCTCTTCATGTGGACTGGCATGAGCTCGGCGCGTATCCCTTCCGGATACGAAAGGATGAGTTCTCGCCCGCCCATCGGGACGCTGCCCTGGGTGAGCATAAATGAGGACGGAGGAGGGCAGGCTGACGGCGGGGGCATGTGCGTGTATGCTGTGCACCGCGCATTTGCAGGATTAACTCTGCAATGGACCAAAGGCTCTAGCTACTTGCGTGGCCAGGGAAGCGCAGCAGCATCAACTCCATAGCGGGGCCCTCCCGGACAGGGCGGGCTCCACAGGGGGGGCCCGGACAGGCCGGCACCTGGGCCGCCCTCCCCCTCGCTCTCCTCTCCCTTCCCCTCAAGTGCCGCCACCCTTGCCTCCCCCCCGCCCGGCCTCCACCCTCCCCAGGCGCCTGGCTGGCCATGGTGCTGACCTTCCTGTGCAGCCTGGGCCTCACGTACCGGGTGGTGGCGGCCACGCGCCGGGCCTGGGACTACGTGGCCACGTGCGCACTGGTGCACCTGGTGCTGTGCATCATAGGTGGGGGCCGGCGTGCGGGGGCGTGGGTGGGTGTGGAGGGGACGGGGCTGGGGGGCTGTTGCACAGGGGTTGGGGGGCGGGCGCTGTCTGCTCGAGGGCCAGAGCCCGCCGCTCCGAGGGCACGTGCAGGTTGTGCGTGCAGGGGCAGGGGCAGCGTGGGGGAGGCGGGGCTTGGCTCGCAGACCTGTAGGGGCAAGGCATGTGCCGATATTGCGTTTGGCTGGGTTGTGCGCCAGAGGGCCCCCAGCCAGGTCACACGGCCCTCCCTCGACCATCGAACTATCGACCGCGGCCTCCCCGCTGCTTCACTCACCCCACGCCCTGCTGCTCCCCTCCTGCCTCCTCCCCCCCGCCTCCCGCCCGCAGTCAACCAGGCGTTCCCCGTGAACTGGATCTGGTGGGTGACGCTGCTGCTGGCCACCCTGGCGGTGGCGCTGGCGGCGGAGTTCATCAACTACCGCCTCATCGACCTGCGGGAGATAGAGCTGGTGGGGGCGGGCCCAGGGGCAGGGGCAGGGGGCAGCAAGGGTGGTTTGGGAAGGAGTGGGATGGCCGCTTAGTGGGACGCAAAGGCCGTAAGGGGGAAGCTCTGGCTTCGCCCAGCAGAGTCTGGCCATGCCGTCAGTCTATCATGGTCAGGGACCGGGTCCTGCCACGCCCGCTCACCCCCACCTCGCCCTGCGCCCCCCTTCCGCAGGACCGAGTATGACCCCCGCCCTGCCGGCGCCGCGTGTGGACTCGGGCTGGGGCGGCAGCTCGGTGGAGGCGGCGCTGGCGGCCCGCCCTCATGCTGGACGGGGCAGATGCCCGGGTGGGCCGAAGGAGGCAGACTGCGGTGCACCATGGGCTCCCTCTACCCTCCCCTATCTCTGACAGGTTTAGGACTGGACCGACGCTATCATCGGGCCGCAGCACTGGTGTACGCTCCCGTGGGCGGGCACGAGGCGCTGGAGCGGCTGCTGCAGGAGCTGCCGGGCTGCGGCCGCAACCCGCGCCTGTCCAGGCTGTGGGGCTGCAGCAGTCGCCCTGCCGCGTGGTGGTGATAGGCCCGGCGGCTGTGGATGGGCGCCGCACGGGTTCGACCATGGCTGTCCGCAGGGGCAGGGAGCCGGTTTGGAGACGCCGTCGGGGGCGGCGTGTCGTGTGCTGAAGGTCCGAGGCTCGGAGGAGTTGGCTGGCGGGTGCCGTCTGCAGCGTAGGCCGTAGCCCCTGCCCTCGGGGCCCGCCCCATATAGTGGCGGGCAGGGCCTGAGCTCAGGGTGATCGAACCCGAGGGGGCATGGTCGGGGTACTGGTCGCGTGAGCGGGCTGAAGGACGGCGTCTGCAGGAATGTCCGTGTGTGCTGGAAGGACATGACCTTGACAACCTCGCCATCACACGCGAGGTCTACGTGCCAAGCGTGGAAGTGTCGGGTGCGCATCCGGTGCCCTGGCGGGGGGGGGCGGGGGGGCTTCTGTGAGCGCTGGTGGAACTTCTTGGACGGAGAGCGTGTGTGAGTGAACAGAGTGGAGAGGCAAGGATAAGCTGGGGAGGTCTGTAACGGAAAGCCCGTGGAAGGGTGGTACCGGTGTGTACCGGTGTGCGGCTGCACAGGGCTGTGCGCAAGCCTGGGGCCGTCTTGGGGTTGTCCGCAACGCCAGGCAACTTGAGCAAGTCAGCGCCACCTGATGTGGGTGGGTGGGTAGGACCCGCCCTCACTTGTGCGAGTAGCCAGTCCCTGGGACCCGGAGGCTCCGGAACACTGCCGAAAGTCACGATCCTGTAAAGCGTACGGGGCGAGACACGAAGAGGCCGCCTGGCACGTAGGCGATTCCATCTCATCAACTCGACTCGATTGCGGACCCTATCTTCCTTACCTTTACCACAGTACTTTGCTCGCGGCTACCGCCCACCGCAGCTTCGAAGGCAATGGGACAAGCCCTCACGCTGTCCTACCCAACATCAACTAGACCATTTGATGCCAAGTAAAGATCGCGCGCCGCTCCACTGCGCGCCTGGCGTGAGGATGGAAAAGGCTGGCACCACAATTGAGGCCGGACCAGCGCATCTCCCAGGCACGGTGCCTGTGATAGATGTAGAGCTTGGTTATGGCGCAGGGCCAGCAAAAAACGGACGGCCCGTGGCGGAGAGCATGTCCCATAACTCGAGCATGGAGCCCAGCGTCAACCCGCACAGATGGGCCACCGTTGAAGACACTATGCGTGTCATTGAGACAGCTGGCGGTAGGGAGCCCGATAACTGGTTCTGGCGTCTGCATGTCAGCCGGCGAAGGTTCGTCATCACGCTGTTCGGCAAGAAACGAAGCAAGCGGATGGAGTCGGCGCTGACTGGCGCGGTGAGAGGCAGGGTCGAGGGGAAGGGGAAGGCGAGAAGACCACCAGCCGTGGGGGCGGGGAGCAAGGGCTGAAGGGGTGGGCGAGGTGGCCCCTGGTGGGCGTCGCTTCATCCCCCGGCTCCCACGCCGTGCCGCCGCCCCTTTCCCTCTCCTCTCCCCCCAGGTGTGGATGCTGTTCACGGTGCTGCTCACGCTCTTTGCGCTCTACGCCGTTGACATTACGGACGCCGCCGTGGGCAGCACCACGGCCCGCACCGTCATCAGCGGCTGCCTGCTCTTCTGCTTCGCGGCCTTCATAGTCGACCTCGTGGCGTCCGGCCTGTTCGTGGACAAGTACCTGTTCAGGTGCGGGCACCGCAGGAAGACACTGCTGGGGACCGGGCGGGAAGAGGGGACATAGAGGGGTGGGGGGCACTGTGGGCCGGTGGAGTGGAAGGGCCAAAAGCGAGGGCCGAGGGAAGAGGGGGCTCAAGGGCCAGGCTGGGGTCGTGCAAGCTTGCGCTAGCCCAGGTCCGAGCCCCTCTTTCCCCGCCACTCCGTTCACCCCGCCTCTGCACCCCATCCACCCACCCTGCCTCCCCAGCTTCTTCTTCTGGCTAGACATCATAGGCACGGCTTCCCTGGTGCTGGGATATACAGGTGGGCCGGGGGGGGGGGGG